>JARFXV010001571.1:0-175000 GCA_031761425.1 Cosmopolites sordidus
AACGTGAGGTATGTAAATTGAGTAATGAGTTTGATTTTCTATATATCTTCTATTCAACTGAAATTACAAGACTGACATTATCTCCTTCAAAGTAAAAGAGAAGCAAAGCCTGTCTACTTCAAAGCCTGATCGTACTAATTATCAATATATAACAATTAACCCGTATTATTAAATACAGTTCGTACGACTAGACAAACTACGCCTCCTTCGATTACTAGGAGGAAAAATGCATCTACATTTTAAGACCGGTTTCGACCTTTAATAACTGATCAGTTAAGTTTTTGATGTTTTTTCTCTCGAAGTAATTGACTTCTACTTCTTAAGATTAATAGATTACGATACGACCCAAAGATGGGCACTTTTTATATTTTTGGGGGTCTCTAGCTGACCCGTGACGAAGTAATTGAACCAAAGCAAGTCGTCTTTAATTCCGAAAATCGGAGACTCTAGGTGAACGTTATACTGTAACGCCACCTGCCGGTCGGCGTGCTGCTAGCATATTTCGACCTCTAACTTGCGACAGGTGGTCAATCTTGCGGGCTAGGTTTAAGGGCTCTCATACACCTGCGCGCGCTGAAAACCGAGTAAATTTGAAAACATTACAAACATCAAAACATTTTTTTTAATATTAACATTATTTTTTACGTGTTTAAATGGACTGCTGATAAAAACCATAGCGCTTCCTTGTCGATATTATAACTTTACCAAAAATGATCCAATCTGCAAAAATACAAAATAAAGATGTCCCATTCGGGGCTCTGGCGCTTCATTTCCGGATCGTATTCAAAAATCTTAAACACGTCCCCAGTAATGACATGTTCTAGACAATAAGGGTGACTTTCAATCCACCCCAAAAATTGAGGACAGATATGTTTCGTTACTGTTGTACTTTTAATCTTGCGAAATATTTTCATAACCACTTTCGTGCATATTTTCTTCGAACCGAATTCATTGGTCCAAATCAAGATAAACGGTTGTGTGAGTCAAATTCAACTCTTCCCCGATCATTTTGACCAACCGGCAATCAGAACGAAAAATCCGGAATATAAAAAGAATTGCTATGGACCACAAAGGAACTTTAGAGAGCTCAAAACTCGCACCGAAGACGCATCAGATGCTGGCCTGCCATTCAATCAAAGAAGAAGCCAATAGTGTTGCCAAATGAAACGCTACGCCACCAGTCTCATTGCTTTGTTTGCACGTCTCGTAAAAATCTCAGATTGGATTGATTCAATATATCGATCCAGTTAAAGGTGCAGACTGAATGAGTTCAAAGCTCACTAGCGGGTTGCAGCACCACAGAAATAAGAAGAATAAAATATGATAAAGACTAAATTTCTTCAACGAATAAGTTTGAACAATATACTTGACAAAATAGCGGTTAACGTGAAAGACAAAATCGATGAAGAAACGATGGGAAGGATGAAATTAATGGAAAATGGAAGGATGAAATGAATAATGTATTTTCCTTACTTATATGTATTTTCCTCACTTATATGTATTTTCCTCACTTATTTTTATGTTAATTTTTTTGTTCAAAAAATTAATGCTTTATGCTTCTTTAAAAAACACCCATTTACAGTACCTTGTATTTGTATCTGACAGCTGCTGAAATAATATTGGTGAAGTGCCACGTATTTAGAAATTATCAATCTTCAAGACATATACAACAGACTCTTCCATTTACTCATTTTTGGCATGTCTCTAAAACTGGAGAATAACTCCCGATTTTCGTAGGGAACATCCCTGGTTATATCCTGTGAGAATACTTAAGAAAACGACAAACAGTTTAAATAACTATATTCCGCTAATTTTTTAAACGGCGTCATTTTAAATCGATCACGTCACGTTAATTCTCACAATAATTTTCCGATCAATCCATCCTGGTGTTCCCATCGCAATCACTCAATTAGCCCCAACCAACTGTTAAGACGTCAATTTTACTGTCCATGCAAAATCGGATATAAAAAATGCATTTTCACACGAATCCGACAAAAAATCATAAATGCCATTTCCCTTTTCTCCGCTCATACATCGTTCGCATACATTTGCTTATTTATTGACGATGAAGTTCCCACAGGCTTGGTTGGTGATGACCGGAAACTGCTTTAATCCGCCACGAAACGATAAGACCAAACTGATACTATTAGCTTGTTTGCATAGTATGGAAACTGGTGGTAGCAAGTTATGATTAAATGTATGAGATACAAGACGTATTTTCTATCAAATCATTTATAAAATAATGAGTCATATAAAAAGTACACCGGTTTTTATATCTCAATTTATCAACTATGATTGTCCTTCATAAGTTTGTTTTTTTAATATGTATGGAATATATATTATATTATATATATATATATATATATATATATATATATATATTATATATATATATATATATATATATATATATATATATATATAATCTGTCTCCTATGAGTACATCAATTTGCCCGAAGGAAATAAGCATTTGTTATGTTAATGATACGCGACAGGTAGAGAATCACTCCAATGAGCGATCTTTTGAAGAGTTTAAACTTAATAATAAAGTTTGTAAGTTCTGGAAATTATTTATAAACCACATAGGAGTTCAGTCATCTGGCATTCAATATTAGATTTGATGGCTGAAGGCGTTTCAATTTTCGTACTTGACTGTCATCATGTGCATTTAACTTGTTGGCCAACACATTGGAATGCATTAATACTCTACACACGTTATTGGAGACATAATAGAGAACATCAACAATGACAAGCAGAGTCCTATTTTGGAATCTCTGGAGTATAGAAATATTGGAAGTACTGGAAGTTCTCCACAGTTGGATTCAGTAAGTCCAGATAGATTTCAGAATGGTTTTGTAGAGTAATATCTTGTAGTCAAAAGAGAGCTTCGATTTGCGGCCTACGAGCCAATATATTTGACTAAGTTTTAGACCGAGTTGTGTTCGTTTAGTAAATATATGTTTCTGTCACGTTAATCGACGATTAAAGTGTATACCGAGATATTTGGCATCCTCGGCTTGTGGAGTCTGTCTGTTGTTAATCTTCACTGGTGGGCAGGTATCCCGACGCAAGGTGAAATGTTACATGCGTTGACTTGGAATCATTAACTTTTATGCGCCATTTTTTCATCCAGTTTTGGATGTTTTCAAGCTTTGTTTGTAGTCTCTTAAGACCTGTGATGGGTCAACATGTGATGCTAGCATCGCTGTGCCGTCGGCAAATGTCGCAATATCGGTTGATCTTGTTATTGATAGATCTGCGGTGGAAAGCAGATATAAGATGAGTCCTAGAACTTTTCCCTGTGTTAGATCTCTAGTAATTTTGTTAACCAGTCTATGAACCTGTTCTATTGTACCGTGCTTATTGCGAAAACCTAATTGGTGGCCCGGAATTAGATTTTCTTCTTCTAATAGTGACTTGAATGTGATACCAGCATGATGGATGCCCTGCCCACTTCTCGCAGGTGGTTCGAAACTTCTTGGATGCTTCGTTTCTAAATCGTTGGATAGGACGGGGTAGTTTATTTTCGTGGCCGACGCACTCACCGGATTTGACAGAGCTCGATTTTTACTTGTGGGGGAAGACTAAAAGACCTTGTTTTTCAAACTCGTCCTACCACACGAGAAACATGATTGAAAGAATTCAAAATTCAATAACCAGCATTTCAAGAGTGGAAATTGAAGCTGCCGTTTTTAGTACTCTTCGAAAAATAAATATTTGCATTTCTAAGGATGGAAGGCATTTTGAACATTTAGAAAGGCGTTAAAGTTCAGATTCTGTTAATTATTAGACTGTTGTGCTGTATATTTTATTTGACTGTTGTTATTATCATTATCTTCGTTGTTGGCCCGTTGGCCTTTTAAACACGCTCCAAATTAATATGGCACGAAGAATTTGGACCAGTCCTAAGTCTGGGTAAAATGTGAAGGAAGGCAAAGATTAGGTTAATATTTTTTTAACTTAATGCAGGTAGTAGTGAAATAATAACTGATTTTTTCAGAAAAATCGAAATATCTCTTGACATGTCAGAGATATCGATTTCGGGATTTCACTGGATGATTCCTCTTTAAATTACCTTTTTTGCCATGTAGTAAAAGCTGTACCATTCCATTTGAAAAAACTGAACAAAACTTCAAAAAAACTATTGTTGAATGTAACGCCACCTCGCGGTTTCATTTATAAACTAAATAATTTATCTTCCAGATTGTCTGATTGTCCCAGCAATTGCCTTTTAAATGAATCCAAATTGAGGAAAATCGGTTAAGGCAAACGGACATTAGACGACTTTTTATCTCAATAGGTAAAACTCCCCCCCGCCCCTCTATTCGTGAAATTACGAAAAATGTCATAAAACAAAGTTGTAGGAGACAGTTTGCTAATTATAAATGAAAACTTTTCTTACTCGGCTAACACTTGAAAATACACAAAAAAATTATTTTAAAAATGTTTAGCTCGTCACGCCCTCTTGCAGTCCGTTTTAGAAGCTTAAAAATATTTTTGGTGAATTTCTCATTATCATTTTTATTACAATTTTTTTTTCCCCCAAGGCTGTGGGATAAATAGTTTTCAAGATACGGCCGCGATCCATCCTTAATGGGACACCTGGTAGATATATATATTATATATATATATATATATATATATATATATATATATATATATATATATATATATATATATATATATATAACTTTCATAAATTTAACCAACGATTCTTTTTTTTATTTCAGAATGAATGATTTATTAATTTTGAACAAAAAGTTTACTCGAAACATGTATCCAAAATGCAACCGTTTCGGCGGAAAATAAGTCAATTTTATAAAAAAAATTCTAAGAATGGGTAACGTCGCCAATTATCGTTTAATGTAAAGTTAAAATTACTAGCACACATTTTTCATACCATTATACATTTTCAACGATTCACGTTATATTAAGAAACACATAATTATTGGCTGTATTAAAGTAAATGTTCAAAATGTCCACCAATTGAGTTTATGTAAGCCTGGCACCGTCTTAAACTATATTCCTGATTACGTTAAAAATGTCCTGGTTGGCAACAGCTTCTCCGTAAATAAGATGCATATCGTGATATTCGCGTACAGAAAACAATTTTGGTTTTAAATGGAATTGAAATATTTTTCTGTCGTCAACACCGTTGGTCGTAGGGATCAGCTCAATTAGTCAAGGTGATGTTACTACTTCTATTTTGGATGATGTTTAGCGTAATTGATAATTAAAAAAAAATTAACAATGTTCATTAGTTTAACAATGTTTATTCGTAAAATAAAAGAAAACCATTAAAAATATGTTTTTATCCATATTTGTTTAAAATGAGAATTTTTTTGATAGCTTCTCGATTGATGATTTGCAATTTTTGTTGCGGAATCCTTTAGGTTTTTGAAGGAAGTTGCCCCCTGTTGAAAGAAACTTTTCTTTTTCAAATGATACAAAGAATCTTTAGTTAAATCTACAAAAGCATTTCCAAGCAATTTCCCTTGCGTTCTACATATATATATATATATATATATATATATATATATATATATATATATATATATATATATATATACATACGCTTTTTATGGCAGCCTAAACGTTAATCGAGGGTAACGGTTTCTGGTGCAGTTCCAGCGGATGATGTTTAGCGTAATTGATAATTAAAAAAAAAATTTACAATGTTCATTAGTTTAACAATGTTTATTCGTAAAATAAAAGAAAACCATTAAAAATATGTTTTTATCCATATTTGTTTAAAATGAGAATTTTTTTGATAGCTTCTCGATTGGTGATTTGCAATTTTTGTTGCGGAATCCTTTAGGTTTTTGAAGGAAGTTGCCCCTTGTTGAAAGAAACTTTTCTTTTTCAAATGATACAAAGAATCTTTAGTTAAATCTACAAAAGCATTTCCAAGCAATTTCCCTTGCGTTCTACATATATATATATATATATATATATATATATATATATATATATATATATATATATATATATATATATATATATATATATATATACATACGCTTTATATGGCAGCCTAAACGTTAATCGAGGGTAACGGTTTCTGGTGCAGTTCCAGCGTATTGTCGGGAGCCTAATATCTGCAATTTTGTTTATTTACGTGGCTCTTGATGTAGAAATTCGATTTATCAGAAAACCATATGTTATTGAAGTTCCTAAAACGATTTATCATTGTCCTGCAAAATTCGACTCGTTTAGCTGGATCATTGGGCTTCATCTCTTGCCCAATAACAATTTTGTAGGGGTAGAGATGTAAATATTTGCGAATAATGCGATGAATCGTGGATCTGGGCGAATGTAGAGAAGCTGCGCGGAGCATTGTGTTTCCAGTCTCTTCAAACTTGCGAACCAAATGCTTGATTAAATTCGCACTGGGCACATTTCTCATGGTCACTAAATTAAAATGTGCAATGTGCAAACGTACAGACGTCACACAATAGTGTTGGAATCGTTGTTTTTATAAAACGCTTGCACTCAAAATTCTTGTTTTTTTTGTTAGATCGAGAAATTTTTGAGAGAACCTCGTAAGTACTCTGGGAATTCAGAGTGTCTTTGCGTATCTACACCTCCGCAGCATTGGCTTTGGCCATTTATATGTTCCTATTATATAAAAAAGTAATATTTAATTAAACCTCTTTAACTGTTATCCCGTAAAATGTACATCAATTCGGTCTCTAACAATTTAAAGATGTACTTCGACAAATACAATAATATTAAAACATAATTTATTATCAGTTCTCCGCATCATTGATAAAACATTATCCGGAAGTTACTAGCCTACCATTCCTTTTCTTCAATTGACGTAATTACGCGATTACAATAAATCGCCAGACGAACCAGGATTCCAAGTCAGCGTCAACAGAACCTAATTAGCACAGCCATTTCGTTCGGGGCACTCCAACAGGTACCGGAGCGTCGCATCGTAAACCATTGGCTCCTACAACGGCAAATTTTATTAACAATTTTTATAATGTATCGGCTGACTGACGGCGAACGACTGGAAGGAAACATGGTGTCGGTCGGCGTCTGAAGTATAGGCGTCAATTTAGTGTACTTGGTAGTGATGCATTGGAGATGTTACTTAAGAAAACATGCGTTTCTCTAAGGGGGAATTGTAGAAATTATCCTTATACCAGCTGTGGCGGTTACTAATTCTTATTTTTTTAACGATATGGCGCTGGAAACAAGGCTCGGTTCACAGTCTAATCTCTTATGTCATTTTGTTGCTACGACACTGCTTTTCAAAACGTCATTGAAGTTTAAAAGATTTCGAGTTGGCGTCATATTTTTTTTTGTGTGGCAAAAATTTCGAGTTTCGAGCGAACTAAAGAGCATTTACGGCACGTAGTGCTTTTCTTGTTCAATCAACAAACGTGAGTCGAAACCACCGTACCATCGTACACTTGTAGAACTTACAGTTACGATGTCCCATCCCAAGACGCTTGTAGACGTTGGTTTAGACGTTTCAAAATTGGTGATTTCGACTTGGAATACAAAGAACGCCCAGGTCAAGTGAAAAAAATTGAAGATTTGCAAGCATTGTTGAAAGAAGACGATATGCAAACTCAACAACAAATAACAGAAAGGTTAAATATTGGTCGCCTAATCATTTGTGATTGTTTGCATGCCATGGAAAAGATTCAGAAGGAACGAAAATGGGTACGACATCAAATTTTGCATTCAAGCAAAGAAGAAAGATCGGCAAGAAAGAAAGATTTGTTTGCATCGGGTCGTGACTGGAGACGAAAAATGGATATATTTCGAGAACATAAAACGCAGAAAATTATGGGTTGATCCAGAACAACCATCAACATCGACCGCAAGACCGAATTGCTTTGGATAGAAGACAATGTTGTGGATCAGGTGGGATTAAAAGGGTGTCGTGTACCATGAGCTTCTGAAACCAGGTAAAACACTTAATTCTATTGGCCACCATCAACAAATGATCAATTTAAACCATGCATTGATCGAAAAGCGACCAGAATGTGCTATAAAACACGAAAATGTGATTTTGCAGCACGACAACGCCCATAACTCACAGCGAAAGCGGTCACAGTCTCGCGTACTTTTCATGAAACACTTCCACAATTAGGAAAATGTGAAAAAATGAATTGGACCACCTATAAAGACGTACGGTTTTTCGGGGAGAGCATCCACAAATTGCCAGAGAGATGGGAAAAATTTACAGCTAGCTATGGCGCATACTTTGAATAAATCATTTTTACCTACATGATTTTTTTAAAGAAAAAGTTAAGAAAGTTAAGAACTGTCGCACCTGGTAATTGTTGCTGTTAATTACGCATATCACTTGCATTAACTAGAGTATGTAAGTATAAATATGTTCGTTAATAATTAATTGTTAGTTTGCAATCACCCGAAATCAAATATTATTCTTTAAAATTATACTATTATTTTATATATATAAAAAAAATTGTTTATTCTCGACCGTGTAAACAGTAGAGAAGTAGAATCTCGGGTATGCGGTCTGTTCTTATGAATTTAGACTAAGATTTGATTCTTTGATAACCCTCAATATGTTTCATCAGATTTTTTCTGACTTCTTCAGGAGGAATAACAGAATGTTTAAAATTCTGGTTAAAATATATATAATAAAACAAACAGAAAATATAGAACAACACTCACACGCAGGAAAAGCATTTCTAAGCATATATATGTATATATATATATATATATATATATATATATATATATATATATATATATATATATATATATATACAGTTCATTCAGAGAAGTTATTTTATCCTATTCTAATAGGATTAGAGGAAGAAGGAAACAAAGTGCTTTGAACATTAAATGATTTTTTCTTTCTTATGGATTTAAATTAGCAATAGATTTGTCTAGATTGATGACGTGCAACTACTGTTTCTTTGAATGAGCTATATATATATATATATATATATATATATATATATATATATATATATATATATATATATAAATATCTATATATATATAAATATCTATATAAATATCTATATATATATATATATATATATATATATATATATATATATATATATATATATACATATATATATACATATATATATATATATATATATATATATATATATATATATATATATATATATATATATATATATATATGAAAAGGGCCAGCCTTTAAATGATGGTGATCGCGGTCTACATCTGATTGGGTAACCAGATCGAACCAAACCATGAGTCCATTCTGCCTGTAGATGAGGTAAGTACGTTGATGAGGTATTTTAGAAAAAAATTACGTGGTTAAATAAATAAGAGTAATTTGAATTATAAATCATAAAAAACTAAAAGATGTAATTCTATGAAATTGTTTAATCTATATAATTACCGAAGCGAGCTTCAGTACGAGAATGTTCGGGATACCCCGTTCAGTTCACTACTGAGGAAATGGTAATCAAAAATTTATGATTTCGTAATGGTCAATCGTAGAATGAAGATTAGAGAGATTGTAGAGGTAATAAAGATTTCGGACGAACACGTACGGAATATCCTATACGAACATTTGGGTATGAGAAAACTATTAGCGCGATGGGTGCTACGTTTGCTCAAAGCGGACCAAAAACAGCATCGATTGACAACTTGGTAGCGATGTTTAGATATGTATAAATGCATTCCAAATAATCTACGGAAAGCGATTCGTGACTAATAATGAAATTTGAATGCATCACACTAGTAACAAAAAAATAATTAAAATAGTGGGTTTTATTTCGTGAACGTGCTCCGAATAAGGCCAAGACGCTTCCAATAAAGCGCCGGAAAGGTTATGGCCACTGTATCTAGTTATATGGATTTACAACTAACCTGGATAACTAATTTCATAAATCTTCGATTTATCATGTTGGCCTCCTTTATCCTTTGAATTTCCCAGGACTTCTCTGACTTAGTACTTTGTTTACTTAGCTTAATCTCTACTTTTTTTCCAAATTTTATCTACCCCTCGCGTTAGTTGGACATCAAAAGGTATTACCTCCTGGTGATCCTAGCATGGTTAGAGAGATGCGCGTCGAGAAATTTAAAAAAGTGATATGGTGTTTAATGGTAAATCTCTTGCAGTTTAGTTTTACTCTAAATTTAATCCTAGTAAAATGTGTTTTTAAATAATGTACAATAATTCTAATTAACTTCATAAAATATTCAAGGTGTGGTTCTACATACGCAATAATTTTAGAATACATATAATTAAATATCAATTTCCGGCATCATTCAATATCGATTGTGCATCATCGGAAAGCTACTAGCTACCTCCCATACGTATTCTTTAATTGTCATAATTACCGGCTACAATACAACGGCAGACAAACCCGGATCCCTAGTTAACGTCTCCAGCCGGAGCCAATTAGCGCAATCATTTCGTTCTGGGCATTCCAACAGGTACCGGAGCGTCGCCTGGTAAAGCATTGGCCGATACAACTGCAATTTTTATATATATTTTTTATTTGTCAACCGACCGACGCGACTTTATTGCTATGGACTGAAAACATGGTGTCGGTCGGCGCCTATTTGGCACACTCAATAGTGGTGCTCTAGAGACAACGCCCGAGGAAGTGCCCGTTTCTCTATCGGGCACTTTCCGGTGACTGGTGGGAATTGTTTCTGTTAGTAATTAGGTCTATGTCATGTTATTAATTACAGGTCTTTCTACAAGGAAACTAGAATATTAAAATAGTGTTAATTATGGATTTAAATTAATTTTTCAAATTTAATATATCTCCAAATTAAAATAAACACAGACAGAATGGATATTGCTTGAAATCAGTAATTTTATGGTTTATATATATATATATATATATATATATATATATATATATATATATATATATATATATATATATATATATATATATACATATATATATGCTTAGAAATGCTTTTCCTGCGTGGGAGTGTTGTTCTATATTTTCTGTTTGTTCAATCAATGACGACTCATGAGAGAGGGCGTTGGGGCGCCGCCCCTACAGCATTTATCACATTACACAATTTTTCAGAGCAAAACACCATATTTTATTCCAGTTCAGTTTCTTTCCTTTAACTCATTTTCCTGGTTCACCTTCTCTATAGGGTTTTAGCAGTATAGAAAGCAATTTTTTTCAGTATAGAAAGCAAAAAAAATCTTCAGCAACACTATTTTCTTCTACGCCCTTTTGAAAAAGAAATATTTCCTGTAATTTTTGTTTCCGAGAACAAAAGTTCATCTTTAAGAAAAGAGAAATATCTAGCATTTGCCATTAATAGTCCTACCAATTTAAAATAGAAAAATAATATTTCCTAAAGGAATGTTAGATATAGACAGAGGTACTAAAAAACAATATATATGCAACGAATATGTAATTAATAGTTAGTATGTGGTATACGTGATATAAATCCCTTTTCTAACTGATTATATTGAATTTAATCACAATAACATTAAGTTTCATATTCTGCTTAGCCGTGGCAATTACTTCCGTTAACCGTCGATGTATAGACGCCCTTAGGTCATCCCGAAACTGGTTTCAGCGTCATATCGCCACCCCTACTGAATTCCCCCGCAATAAATGTCGCAGTAAATACTCAATTCCTAGACGTAACGCTGAGAAACGGCTTTTACAAGGAAGAATAGGCTGGCGCATCGTTATAAACTCTCGCAAAATGTAAATTCCTTCGACTAAAAGACCCCATAAAAGACTGGCTTAACTCAATGTCTAACCAAACTGAGAAACTAGTCGAGTTATGGCCGTAGCGACGTATACAATTGGGGTTTTTTGTTCTGTGGCGTCTTAACGACAATGACGTTTTAAAAAATCCAAACAGGTTACGTTTGTCTCAAATAATAGTTCGTTATTAATAGTTGAAATAATTTCTTTTAGACTTCCAGTTTTGAGCAGCATTAGTAGGAAAACATATTATACAGGGTCTGGTAGGGAAAGAAAGATTATAAAAACGCATTAACTAATTGAATTGCTTACTTCATTAAAAAAAATATAAATATATCACGTTATAGAACAAAAAAAACATCGTCTGAAAGATGATATCCGTCTGTTTATGTTTATGATGTACTAGTCCCAACCACATATTACTCATCACTAGGGAGCGGATTTTCGCCTGAGCTCGGGCCAGGTCACTGGTTTTCAGTGTGTAGTGATAATCGTATACTACTGACTCGTTCTATAGAAAAATTAATTAACACTAACTTTAGCTTTATCGTTGTGTTTAGTATGAACTGTAATTTTTTTGCCATACAACATAATGAACGAAACATTGCAATATACTCACAAAAAATAATTGAAATTAATTTATAAACAGTTTGGAGATACAGATATTTTCATAAATTGAAGTGATGGGGCACTCCTAGTTCAGTTTCCACTCATTACATTTCTACTCAAATTCGGATGTCAACTCTGCAATATTTTGCATCAGGCTGAGGTCATTCCTTGATGCCCAAGGAATGTCCACATATCTAGAGATGACATGATTGTGAAACAACTGTCTAACACACAAAACCTCAAATACATCGTACACTCCTATACAAAATATTAGGATGTAACAAAACTATTTGCATTTTTGAATTGCTTAGTTATTCACTGTTTAAAAAATGTATACCAGGAGATTATTCGTTGATATATAGGCCGTTGTTTTCGATGACCTCAACCCATCAATATTCTTCTTCGATAAAACGTTTAGACTTTGGCGGCGAAAAACTGTATGCAGCCGGTTTTTACGTCTTCAGTTCTGAATTTTTCATCGGAAAAATTGACCCATGGATCAGAACAAATAGTATACTGGCTGAACCAATGGTATACTGGCTGTATACTGGGCGAGGAAGAAGTTTCCAGTTCGTTAATTTTTGAAGTGGCCAGATGTGAAGTGACTTTGGACTTTGACGTCTTACTGCAGGGGGACCTTTTACGGTTGACCAAAGCTGGATATATTCCAGTCAAATTAGCGTGTACCCTCTCAAACTGAGCTGAGTAGAGTTCTTAATTTTTCGCCCTACTATCAGGAACCAAGTTAAAACAAATTATTCCTTCAACATTCCACAAAACACCACAATTTTTTCACTTCACGTGATTGCCCGGGCATAACCCACTGCTTTATGTCATTAGGATGAATTTTTTGATGAACAGTTCGATGAACCGAAAATTATTAAGGATTTTAAGGAGAGTTTTACGCACTTCAGCCCGACACGTGGCTTGCTAATGCAGTTCATGTGGGATAAATCTACAGCTGTTTGGTACCATTCCTATACCTCACAAGTGCGAATATTGTAATGAACAATAATGTGGAATTCCTAATTCCGCTGAAATTATAGTGCTATTAGTTGCAGCCAGAGTTGCTTTTAAAACATCAGCATCTAGGGACCATGGCCGACCCGACCTTCCCGTAACTTCAAAATTCGTCTCCCTCCCGGAACTTTTTGAACCAGAGTTGAGCCGTGGGGATTGATACGGAACCTTTTCCATCTACCTCGCAATTCTAATCAGCGACCTCAGTGGCTTTGAAGCCTTTTTAAAAATAATGACTTAAAATTGCATTAATTTCGCGATTTATTTAACTGAATTTACAGTCTTTGTTAAAAGCTACCGACTGAACATTTCGCAGTGGGATCACTTTAATACTGAAGAAGGAATGTCTTGGTCAGAGCAAAAAGTTGAAAATGAATTCAACCTCTGAGGAATGTAGTACAATAATTTATAAATAAACAAAGAAAAAAACGCATATAGTTTTATTACAACTTAGTATTCAATGAAGCTGAATGACTACGAGTAGTAGTGAATGCTGTTGATTACGTCGAGCAGCGGCTCTGACCTGGCGAAACTCTCCTTGTTCGTCGCTTAATGCACCCAAATTTTCTGCACCCAAAAAAATCCAAATAGGAGTGTAAAAAATGAATTTTCAAGGACATGCGACACCCTAGTATTTCATAAGATTTCAAAAGTTCATCTATAAGGTTTTTATACTTTTCATCTTGCTTGTTGTCCAGAAATCCTTTCACTACACTTACAAAACACTTCCAAGCTGCCAATTCCTTTTCATTTAATTTTTCTTGAAAACGGAAATCACCCAGAAGCTTCCTTATTTGAGGTCCAGTAAATATGCCTTATTTCAGTTTTGCTTCACTTAATTGAGGAAATATTTCTTTTAGGTACTTGAAACCATTACCATTTTGAGTTATTAAATGAGGTTCACTGGTAGTTGTTAAAAATGTTGGGTCACAACTGATGTTCTCGGGGAGTTGTGAATCAGATCCTGATGAAGAATTAGAATCACCGGGAAACATGTTGTCTATGTTTAAACGCGCAATCGGTACCGGTAGTTCCTGGCTATGATGAACTGGTCTAAGGCCAAAAGGCAAATTTGGATACAGTATTTTGTCCCTTTGCTTTTTTGAAATCCCTCCTGTTTTAGTGATACAAAACTATCAATTACTTACATGGTCAGTAGGTTCTCTACACACCATAGGAACAGCAAACGGTATAGATTTTTTTTTGCTATGCATCCACTACACTAAATTTACGTGACAACTCACACCGCAAACATGATAAATAAACTTTTATCTTGATCTACAATTTAGCATTTAAAATATAAGAGATATACTTTTTGACTTCGTGGGATATAGATCTAGTTTGTGACTTTATAATAAATCATCTGCATATAACAAAATTTATCCGCTGGATTCTCACAAAATCGACGACTAGAACTTGCCATTTTATATAAATCCTACTTAAACACTTGACTGTACTGTAAATGAGACAGAAACAAACTAAACTATAGAAAACAATAAAACTGCTATTAAAGGTTCCTAGAATACTGTGGAAATACCCCCTCTACGGTCTTGTGATAATTCCTACATTGTCCAGTCCAAAGTCAGGTAGAAATAATTTGAATAATGTTTTAATAACTACCTAAATGAAATGCCGAAAAGGCATTCTCATTAATGTTACAAAAATCATGTTGACCTGTGTAATTAAATATGTATAATAGTAAAATAAATATTGGTATCGTTTGTTGGAACTCACCACTTCAGCGGATATCAGTAAAGATCAAATATACCTAGAAGTTAGTATACCATACCTGAAAAAAAAAAGGAAAAATATGATATTTTAAATAGATGGAAGAGTTAACAAATAACTGCACATTGAGCCCATTTTACGTATTACTCAACAAGAAAACATTAATGCATTAAATTAATGATGTCGTTGAAAACATACCTCACAGAATAACTTCAAGTTTCCTCTTTATTAAACTTTTTAACAAAATAATTTACTGACTTTAAATGATATAAAATATATAAAGTTCTGCTAAGATATACCTCTAAAATGTGAATATGCATATAATTTCTTTTTTAAATCTTACCTTTAGGCTTGAGGACGTATCCTCGCCATGAAAGCACGAGACAATAAACAAAATTAAAATTAGAAATAATTAATTTTTTTAATCAAGTACGATCAAGAATAAATTTATAAATCTATTGATAATGAAATAAAGAAAAGTACTTTTTTGTTACTGAGACAAAGACCTACATCGCATGTCGAACAGCTTCAGCGAGACTTGTGTAGTTCTGCATGAGTGCTGCAGAAGGCGTATCTTCTAGGTTTTTCTAGCTATTTTGGCATATGTGCAGCTTTGTCAAATCTTACTTATGGTGGAAGTGTCATCTTGAAATTACTGATGGTTAATACACCTGCAGTATCGCGTATTCTCCCTTTTCTGGGCATTGTTGTTGAGTTTGATCTAGTTTTGAATATAATATATGAGTTGACTAATAACAAGTCCAGAAAATATCAAAATATAAGATACCACCATATATGATGACTCGATACCTTAATATATAGACTTGAGCATTTTACGTAGTAACTTAACGTAGTTTACGTAATTTTTTCACGAGTGCCATCCTTATTTTTCCTAAAATTGTTTCGTTTTTTGAGGGATTATGTACTTAGGATTATGTACTTAGAAAACATGCTGGTCTTTTCATTTTGAAAATGTAATACCACCCTTACTAACTCTTCAATCAGATTGTCTCCGTTCTAATTTATTATCTGCTTTTGCATCTTTGGGTAAGCCTTTCTTACCTTTTCTCACTGTTCCGCAAGCATAAATGCAATTTCCTTAGAGGTATTTTTGCAGTTCAAGGAAACTGAAAGAGTTGTTAAAAATTCTTTGTGTCCATTTGCTACTAATTCTTGCGTTAGGTCCTTTACAACGCGAGTTCCTAATTTGTGTTCTGTTGCTTCAGAAACTTTTCCTGTGTAGATTTGGAATTGGCAGACATACCCATATTCATCACTTCTTATCCACACCTTATACCCACGCTTAATTGGTTTCATTGGAATGTATTAGTGTCGAGAACTTTGGCCCTTGAAACATATCATAGATTCTTCGATCCCTTGATTTTTTTTTATCGCTTGAAAGATGAAAGTTAAGACTGCGATAATTTTTCAAGCAGAGGCCTGATTTTGTATAATTTGTCAAAATATTTCTCATTTGCCTTCGGCTGGACAAAATTGTCATTCAAGTGGAGATCTCTAGACAGCAGAACTTATAAAAGTAAAAGTATAGAACTTATAAAAGTATAAAAGAACTCTAGGTTCTTTCCTGGAGGACCAATAGTCTCGAATGGAAGTTTCTTTATTCCCATGAGAAGATTTATTCCAAGAAAACTCTTCACCTCATCGGAAATAGTCTGAAGGAAATATTTGGTACTTTTTCCGCTGTTTTAAAGAGCATATAAACTGGCGTGGAAGGTAATGTGGTCGATGATACAAAAAGTATGCAAAAATATATCAGTTGGCGATTCAATATCATCCTGTAAAATCGATCCAGATGTCTGAATAATTCTTTCTTATTTTGTAAGCAGAATGTGCTATCATTGGTCCAAACATTATTAGTTCGTAATAACTTTTGTTTAAGTTCATTCAAATCAATTGCATCATCACTACTCCATAAATTACCTTCAGGAAGGAAAAGCATTATAAGAAATTTTATCGGCTGTAAAAAAGTCACCTCCTTAATTATTTTCTAATGTCATCTTGAAATACAACTTCCACAGTGTTGATATCGACTTCAATCTCATTTTTCTTTTGGATATAATTATCCGACAAATTATCTATATCAGAGTCCTAACCTAATGGAATACTTTCCTAGAAATAAACGAATTCACTTTGGCTCATATTCTCTAAATCACGGTAGAAAAACATTTTAGCCTGAAAATAAGAACAAAATGTTATCCAATGCCGAGTGTTCCCATGGTGGAGCCATCTACTTTATAAGTGTATTCTGGGTATATCAAAGTAAAAACACTTATAGTCTTATTGATATTACAAAGCTTTATATTTTTAAAAATCAATTTAAAAATTTTCTTCTTTTAATTTAATTCTTTTTCTCTGGTAGCTGATTAATGATGCGGCAAGAAATGCGCGCGCAAATGGAGAAAGGCGACATATGCGCAAATTATTACCAATGTGACTTCACCTTAAGCGAACTAGGCGCTTGAGGAAAATTTATTAAATGAGTGTCTCCACGGTGTGAACACTAGGATACAAAAGGTTAATATACACTGAATCATATTCAGATCGAAACAAATTTGGTGGTTTTGATGTGATACATCCATCGAGACGCTTTTCGACATTGAGGCGCTTTTCGACATTGAGGCACTTTTCGACATTAAGGCGCTTTTCGACATTGAGGCGCTATTAACCAGGTGAAGTTACACCTGGACCGAAAGAGATGGAATTTCGAAAGGACCAACTCTGGGTGTGATAAAATTCCTCAGGCCAACTTTTCACAGATCTTTTTGCTGTATGTGGCTATGCATTATCCTGAAACAAAATTACTTCCCTTCTTTCCTTGTCAATATAATGCATTTTTTCCTACAGAGTGTCATTAATAAGAAAAATTTGCTGCTGATAACGGTTAGCATTAGCCGTTTCACCAGGTTGGAGCAACTTATAAATTCACTACGCTCAGCTAATCTCCCCATAAACACAACAATATTTTTTTGGCGTGAATATTTGGTTTTGCGATATCGCATGAGGGCTCATCAGAATGAATGCACGATGTTTGCCTCTTTGGATTATCATAGAGGACCTACTTTTTATCACAGGTCATAATATTATGCAGAAAGTTCTTGAATCTGGAGATCAACAACACAACATCACAGCCGTCTACTATTTTTAGCTGTTTTCATAGGGGAGCCAACGACTGTCCTCTTGACTTGTCGTTAGTTTACGTAAATATATAGAAATGGCTTGCGGTGTTACTCCGGGTTACTGTCCGAGCTCTAGCAGTGTACGACAATTTTCACTTCGCTTAACACGACAATTTTCTTTCCAGCAATTCTTCCAATTCGTCATCCTCTACTTTTTTGGCTGTCCCGGATGTTCGGCAGCATTCAAGTCCAAATTTCTAATTCGAAATTGCTGCTATTCCACTCCTACAAGTACTATATAAAACAGCATTATCTCAGAAAGTTGCATCAATCATGTCCTGCGCTTCCACAACTTTTGTTTTCAGATGAAAGGCGAAAAGATGGTAGTGCTTCAAATATTGCTCTTCGTAGTAGAGCGATATTGGGTCTACAATTGATTTTTCAGCGAGGGTTGCTATTTATATATTCGAAATAATAAAAAAAAACAAATATTTATCATTGAAAATGGTTTCATTGTTTTGTACAGTGTTCTCCACGATGATCATACAGTTTTGCATACGTTTGAATTTACAATTACGTACGTACAATTTTCATAGCATTTTTTCCATTCCGATTGATGTATCTCCAAAACATGCATTTTGAATGCATCAGTCGCTTCTTCTGGCGACAAAAAGGAGTCATTGGGTGTCAAATCAGGACTATACGGTGGATGACCCATAAATTCGATGTTTTGACCGGTCAAATATTGAACTATTCATCAACCGTTTCTTCTAGCGTCGAAAATCGTTGACCACGTAGTTTGTTTTTCACGGACGGGAACAAAAAGAAATTGGGTGCCAAAGCAGGATTGTACGGCCGATGACCCATCAATTCGATGTTTTGACCAGTCAAATATTGAGCTGTTCGGTCCAATGTAAGAAAGCTCACGTTGTCATGGTGAAGAATGATCCTGCGTCGCTGGTTGTTTTTCTTATTTCTTCAAAGACTTCTGGCAAACAAATGGCTGTGGACCATTCAGAATTGAACATTCTACGATTCTCTAGTGGTACTGTAGCCACATGTCATATGCATTGCATTTATCCCAAAAAAAACAGGCGACCATTTGAATAAAAGTACTTCTTGCGTGAACAACTTTTGTTGGGTTTGGCTCATTTTGAAAGACCCATACATTCGACTGCTATTTACTTTCGGACTTATATGCATAGATCCATGATTCGTGACCTGTGTAGATGTTATACACGACTTTTGAAGCATCACGATTATATTTTTTTAACATTTATTTGCACCAATCAACACGAGCCTTTTTTTGAACGATTATCAAATTATGAGGAATCCAAAGCGCACAATTTTTTTCAGAGCTAAATGTTTATGTAAAATCTTGATATGCTTGTAATAATAATGCCCAGGGATGCTTCAATTATACGGTATGTTACATGACGATCTTGCTTTATCAGTTCGCACACAGTGTTGATGTTTTCTGGTACAACAACCGATTTTGGACGACCTTCTTTAAATTCGTCTGTGAGCGAACGGCGGTCATGATTGAATTTATTAAACCAGTGATATACAGTGGTTTTAGATGGTGCTTAATCGTCAAAAGTCGAAGAGAGTTGATCGATGCACTCTTGTTGAGATAATCCATGTTGAAAGACGTAGTATATCATTATACGAATTAATTCAATTTTTTTACTGAGATGACATTTTCAAATAGCGTCCGTATGACAAAACCTTCTGAGTACGTATACAGCCAACAAAGTCAAACTTTACGATGTATATGTCTAAAGGAGCCTAGCAACACAATTGTTGCCAATTCTGGATACATAAATAGCAACCCTCGTATTAATTCCTATTTTAGGGGAAAAGGGTGAAAGGCCAAAAACGGCAAAAACACTGTCTAAACAAATAACAAGATTTGAACAGTTTATGGAGAGGTCTTTTTGGAGACACCATAATGCAAAAGTGGTTGGGTCGGTTCAGAGGTGGAGATTCTGACTTTGGATCTCAATATCCCTCTGGCCGTCTTTCGAGCACTGATATCAAGAAAATAAAGACCATAGTAGCCGAAGATCCACGCACCACGGTCCGTGAGATAGAAAATAAATTAAATAAAATGGATCCGTCTGTCGATATTATGTGTGGGTCTCTTACGAACTTAGTGAGCGTAATCTGCTGGACTGAATTTTTTCGTGCGATTTTTTGCCGAAAACAATTATGAGACTTCATTTCTGAAGCTGATGGTACCTGCTGATGAAAAGCAAATGATGACAACAACATGCAATGAAAAAAAAACACGGGGTTGCCAGGGTTAACGGATCCCAAAACAAGCTTAGGAAGTGAAATTTGCTGAACCGAATTGTTTCGCGCGGTCTTTTGCTGAAAAAAAAATTCAGAGGCTCTATCTCTGAAGCTTATAGTAATTGGTGATCAAAAATATATTGTGTACAACAACGTGCAATGAAAAAATGATGAAGCTTGCCGTGAATTTGAATTTTCGTAATAAAATTCAAGGATTTGTACGCATTATGCGGCTATGTAGAATTGTAGTGAATTTCTCAGATTTAGAAATAGATGAAAGCTGTCAAATATAAATTTCAAATTCACAACGGACAGAAGAGAAATGGTGCACAATTTAAATTATGCAGCTCTTCTAAAAACATCGTTTATTCGATAACACGCTAAATGTTAATAAAGAGGTTATTCATGATTCATCTAACCCTAAAAAACAGAAACTATTTGTTGAACTAGAATTGATAATTTGTATACACATAGTTCACTCCAAGATTAAATGAACGATTTTTTATCTTTATTAACATAAGCCTTCATATTCTATTAAGATCAAAAAATGTTATTTTACGATAAGGCGAATCATTACCCATGCCAAACTTGATAAAATCGCAAAGGAAAAAAAATTTACAGTTAGCGTTCTATATCCTCTTCATTATGGTTAATTTTTCTATTCAATTACGAATTTAAACGTAATTTCGCGATATTTGTGGAGTCTACATTATCCGTAATAACAGTCAGCCAAAGTGACGCGTGTCTGACCGCCGCAAAAATTATTTTTACGGTGCTTGATTTATGTATTGCGACTGAAAAAATATTTTTAATTGGTAATGTCTGATGAGATTTTTTTAACAGTATATTTACAGTTTTCAAATCAAGTTCATTAAGGGAGTTTAGAAAACTCATGTCTTTAATTAGTTTAATTAATTAGTCCTCCTTACCAGGTGTGGTGGTTAATAATTCTAATTTTTTTTAAGAGATGGGGCTAGAAACAAAGGTCGGTTCACTGTCTAATCTCTTATGTCATTTTGGCTGCGACAGCATCTTTCAAAACACCATTGATGTTTTAACGATTTCTAGTAAACCAAACCAAATACTAGGCTGATTGAACAGTTCGCGGAGCAACGCCTATAGAACAGTATAGAACTTTTAAAGTTTCATCCTTCATATGAACATAGGTGTAGTTTCAAGTCGATTTGTCAATTTATTCGTACAAAAATAGCAGCTTAAAATAAACGTATCACTGTTATTTTTTAAAATAGAAAATATTGAAAATCGCGCAGTGATTTCATTCTTTGTAAAAGAAGGTTTAAAGGCATTGGAAATTCATAGTGAAATGGAAAATGTATTTGGGGAGTCTGGTCCTTCAAAATCAATGGTTAGTAAGTGGGCAGGTGAGTTTCAATGTGGTCGTACAAGTCAAGATGATTCTAGATATGATCGTACAATTCTACATATGATATGGTTAGGGATGACAGACAATTGACTTTGCGTGATATTGCTAAGGTAATGGACATCTCAATTGAATGGGTGTTTCATACTTTAAAATTTTATAAATATTTTAATATTTTAAATATTATTTAATTATTTTAAATTCTGATCAAAAGCAACTTCGAGCCAACATTTGGATTTATTTCGAAAGAATAAAATAGATTTTAAACGTTTTCGTTTTGTAACTATGTATGAGACTTGGGTTTACCAGTATGATCCTGAACTGAGCCAACAAACCGCAGAGTGGACTGAGCCCAGTTGTTCAGCTCCGAAGCAGCCAAAGAGGTCAAAATTAACCAAAAAGGTTATGCCATCAACTTTTTGGGATGCAAAAGACATTTTGTTAATTGATTAGCTTTAAACCGGCAATATAATAACAAGGCAGTATTACTCAAACTTTTTGGATCAATTGGATACAAAAATTCGTATGAAAAGACCTGGTTTAGCAAAAAAAAAATTTTCATCAAGACAATGCACCGGCTCACAGAGGTGTTCTTGCAATGGCCAAATTGAAAAACTTACACTACGAATTGTTGGAGCATCCACCATATTTACCAGATTAGGCCTCCTATGACTTTTATCTGTTCCCAAACATCAAAAAATTCCTACGTGGCAAGCGTTTTTCATCAAATGAAGAAGTTATAGCAGCCGTAGATGTGTATTTTGAAGGACTTCAAGAAAATCACTCAAATGTATTGAGCTTAAGGGAGAATATACGAAAGAATAAAGTAATTTTTTCAACTATAAACTTGTTCTATCATTTCCTCTCCGCAAACTTTTCAATTAGCCCCGTAAAGAGCATTTGCGGCACGTACTATTTTTCTTGTTGAACCAAAAGAAAAACACGAGTGAAAGCCGTCGTATATTTGTGGAAACTTACAGTGACAATGTCCCAATTCAATACTCTTGTGGGTGTTGGTTTGTACTATTCAAAAGTGGTGACTTCGACATGAAAGACAAGGAACGCCCAAGTCAACCGAAAAAATTGAAGATCCGAATTGCAAACATTGTTGGAAGAAGACGATATGCAAACCCAACAACAAATTGCAGAGAGGTTAAGTGTTGATCACCGAACCATTTATGATCGTCTGCATGCCATGGGAAAGATCCAGAAGGTAGGAAAGTGGTTACCACATCAGTTGAAAAACAGGCAGATGGAAAAGAGAAAAACGGTATGCAAAGTTTTGCTTTCTCGGACTGAAAGAAAGACTTTTTTGCATCGGCTCGTGACTGGAAACAAAAAACTGGATATATTTCGAGAATACAAAACGCAGAAAATCATGGGTTTAGTTTGGTTTTTGGACAACCTCAACATCAACCGCAAGACCGAGTTAAAAAGGAAGCCATTCTAAGCATTTGGTGGGATCAGAAAGGTGTCGTGTACCATGAGCTCCTGAAGCAAGGTGAAATAGTTAATAACGTTCGCTACCGCCAACAAATGATTAATTTGAACCATACATTGATGCATAATAACTTGACCATAACCATAATAACTTAGCCTCTTCCGACTACCACTTGTTTTTATCGATGTCGCATGCACTTTCCTTAAACGTGTTTTTTTTAAGAAAACATTAAGAATCATTAACCGCCACACGTAATTTGAAAAAAAATGGTATTTTACATTGGCATCACTTTATCTAAAAATGTTTCCCAAGCGAACTCTAAGTTCTTTAAAGATGGCAATTTTACGTCAAAGTTCTTTAACCTTTTCAATAAATCTTAAACATGAAGCCGTCCTATGTAAATATATTTGTAGGAAGTAACGAATATTTGCCAAAAAAAAAACTTACGGTATCCATGCCCATCTTAATCAAATAATTGAAGCTTCGTGAAGTATGAAGTGTACTAATTAATGAAAAATGTGAAAGTCGAGTTGGGTAATGCTTCTTTTATTTCCTTCATTCCTTCAGCATACATTTTTTACGTTTTCCTATTACAGAAGAACCTGCTTTCTGTTACCCAAAGCCGAATATTATCGGGTGCATTCTGGATTCAATTAAGTTGTTCACGATAAATATTACATTTCAATAAACAACAATGTCTTTCTAGAGAATTTCTCACTATAGATTTCATCACTCGTCTGCGGTCTAACAACTGGATTTTTCTTGACATTATTGACACTATTATCACAATCAGCGTTTACCCACACATTCGTGTGGAGTAACTCTTGATACTTATCAATACGCCGTATATCTCAATTTTCATAAATGTTGTTTTTGAACATTTTTAATATCCTTTACTGATCCACTTTGCAACTTTTCATGCATACCTGCATACGTTCTTGACCATTAGCCGAGACTGATGGCAATGAAATATTGGTGCTAACTAAAAGTGGGAGTAACTTGGGAGATCGGAGAAGTATCGATGTATCGATTCCATTAATGGAGAAAATTATAAAGTGCAACGAAATCGATTCATTTTTAAAGCGGATTGTTATATGTGATAAAAAAATGTAATGTTAAACGTAAGAGATCATGGTGGGTGCAACTGGTAGAACATTGATAGGACTGGAAGCGAATCCTTTATTGGGAGCTGTTATCTGAAAACCAGGCCATTAATTCAGAGAAATACTGTTCACACCTAAGTGAATTAAAGCAAGCAATCGACCAGAAGCGACATGAATTAGCCAATAGAAAGTGCAGTGCGTTGCATTGAGATAATGCTAGATCACACATGCATTTGGCCCTCCCGACCTTGTGTTCTCCAATTATCATTTATTTTGATTCCTTCAAAATAGGTCAGATGGTAACAAATCTTATGTCCTTGGAAGACTTGAAAATCACCTGCATAAATTCTTTAGTCACCGGAGAGATGGAGAAACGTCATCGAACGAACTACACATTTTATATTGATTAAATAAAATAAAATTAAACATTTAATTAATTGATTAAATGATACTAAAAAATAATAAAATTAATAAAATTTAAAAACAATCTTAAACCGCTTTCACCGAACAATGAACCTATAGATTACCCTAATAAAATTCAAAATTATTCCGTATTAATTAGAATTAAGACGACTTTTCCCTAGAATTAAGACGATTTACGTTTCATGGCAGGATATTATAATATCATTGGATCACATATGAAATAGGTAAGGACATTCACGACAGATTATGTTGAAGAAATAAATTAATATAAGTTCGTTCATTTTTATTTTTATTAGTGCTGACCATGGCAAGTCTAAGATGTTAGTATGGTGATAGGATGTACGGCGTGGATGTGGGTTCAACTCTCGTTTTTATATGGAGCAACAATGAATATTTATTTATACAAAAGCAACATACATGTCAGTCTTGAAAATAATCTCAATCACTTTCGATACATTTTTGCCATTTCTTGGGCAGCTAGCGAATTCCTGCTGGGAAAACGATTGTGGTTTTGATTCCATAAATTTGTTAATAAGGACCTTTTCGATTGCGCGGAAGTTCGTATCAACCAGATGGTGTTACAGAGAACGAAAGAGGTGGAAATATGAAGGGGCCATATTTGAAGAATAGGCCGCATGAGGGAGAACTTTCCAGCCCAAAGAATCGATAAGTTATTGATTGATTTGTCCGTTAGTTTTAAGTAGTGTTTGAGAATGTAAAATCGTTTACGAAACTATAGTCACACAAATGTTGTTTAAAAATAAAAGTGATAGATAACAAAGTAAAAAATTGTTTTATTCCTTTTTTAATCGATAAGTTGTTTAGTTGCGGACGTCGGATGGGGTCGTGCGTTATCGTGCAACAGTATCACCTTGCCAGGAGATAGTTGTTTTCGTTCTATTTCGTCACTTAAACGCAACAATTGTTGATAACGCTCAGAAATTATACTTTTGCTAGGTTTTAAGAACTAAAAGTATAGCACACCTTAATATCCCACCAAACACATAGCAATACTTTTTAGTGTGAATGAAAACTGCTGTGTCGTAGCGTCTTGCTTTATTTTCAGGGCTAACTACGTTTGGGGCCCAATGTCCAGCCTTTGCAACAGTAAAATTTTCCCAGCTTCTGCAACCGATCGAAAATCGCTTATTGCGAGATAGCAAGCTCCTTTTGTGTTTGACAAAAATTTTCTTGCAACAGCTGATCCAATTGCTCGTCTTCAACTTTTGTTGGTGCTCCCGAACAATTGTTGATCGGGAAGATCGAAATTACCCGTCTGAAACTTTCAGTACCATCTTTTGTACGTACTCTTTCCTCAAAGCAGATAAATCATTTCTTCGAGAACACTTTCTTTTAGTTGAAACGCGAACAGAATACATACATAGCCTCACGTGGCTGTCGGACGACATCGTGTTCACTTATGACATTTGTGAGGTTATCTCGTGTAGCAAAGTTTTCATATGCGATTTTTCTTTATGTTAATGATTGGTACTACAAATTATCAAAGCAACGGAAAAAAGATTCCAACTTAAAATAAAGTTAAAGTTGATTAATTCGGAGAGTTTACAACTTATTTATATACCTAATAAATCCGACAAAGAATCGGTCCGCAGTCACAACAGTGATCAGACTGGGTAAAACTTTCACTACAAATCGAAAATTAAATTCATTTCTCTCATTTTCCAGGAAATAACCAATCTATACAGAATAAAGAATTTTTTATGGTTAAAAGAAATTTTCTATTTAAAAACAAAAGTAATGGGTCATCCAGATGTTGCGCCTACAGATTTTTTTTTAATAAAACAAACTATTTGGAATTTATCCAAACTGTTGTTTTTTACTGAATGTATAATCCATTACAATTATAATTGGAACAAAATATCATTCAAATATCCACCACGAATCCACGTCTGCAGGCATCAATTCGATTATGGAAATTTACAGCGACTTGTTGCTAGATTTATGGCACGAATTTCAGTTTGACCATTGTTTTTTAGGTTATTAATTATTTCTGACTTGGTATAAATGATTTTTTTTCCAAATATATATCACAGAAAATATCTGAGGTTGTTAAATTACATAACTGAAATCAACTGAAATCTTCATTTTGTGAAATGACACGATGGAATTTCAATTGCAAAACACGGTATGTATTATGTGACAAGTATAAAGTCTTGTTCTAAATGGAAATATGATTCAATTCGGGTTCTTTAACATTGATTGGTATCGCTCAGGCGCTACAGTAACCAAATTTCCTTCATCGACTTCATTCTTCATTCGTCCCAAAATTCATATAATACACTGAGCTTTTGCCGGTGTAGACTTTTTAAAGATCATAAGGATTTTTATTATTCTAAATAAAACACTTTGGTTTATTAACAAAATCATCCATAGTGAACTAAAAAAATTATGTCATGCGAAATCATACTCAAGTGTGCTTGACTTAAGTTTAAGAACAGAAGAATGCACTAGAAAGAACTAAAGTAGGAATGAAGTGGGAATTAGAAAAACCAGGGACATATAGAGTCGGTAGATGATGGATGGGCAACAATAAAATGTGTAGCAGAAAAAATTATGGCGAATGATACGATGATGAATGTCAAAATGCGCTATATGCCAAAACGAGAGTAGAAACTTTGCTTCACTGAGTGCATACAAAAACCCTTAAAACCAAAACTTTAGAAACGAGCGAATCAGGAGGGAGGCCAAACGTGTATGCAAGAGGAAAAAAACGAGAGCTACTAAAACATAAAGAGATGAAATACTAGCAGCATACGACAAACAGGAGATAAAACAATTTTAGCAGAACATTAAGACAGTAAAAATGTTCCACCCTAGAGAGAGTTTCATCAATGATACATATAACGAAATAAATATTATGAATATGTTGTTCGATGATAAATAATCCAATTAACGAAATTAAGACGTTCTCAAAATATTTCTTTCTTTTAACTGCTCAGTTAATAGAATTTTTACATTTTCCTTTTTTAATAAAATATTATGCAGCATCAATACATCACTCATTAATTGATGGTAAACAATACCCATGCAATAGTAAATATAAAAATATTAACACATCAGTGCTAAATCATCCAAAATTGACGTCAATTATTAAGTAAACTATTCCAAATTTGTTCGCTGTAGATCGAGGTCTATTAGTGTATAACACTTATGTTAAAGAACACATGTCATGCGCTTTAGACGGAAATACGTGACACCGAACAAATGCTATCGATCATTCTGCTAGGGAGCAAATTTTTTGCTGTTAGGTATTAATAGATATTATACAGGGTATTTTCCGGCCGGGATATGTGAGTTAAATATATGTTGTATAATTAAAAAGCGATTTATGAGAGCTACTGAAATTTCTGAATATTGCTTTCTATGTTAATATAAAAAACACAACGGATATAGGGTCTTCCAATGAAGAGATTTTTTAAAATTTTTAATTAAAAATATATTTACCTTTAAATTTATTTTAATATAAGTGTTTTTACCTTACATAAAACACTAGCAAAATTATACTCAAAATGCCTCAAAGAACAAAAAGAGAACAAAAAGGGAAAATGCAGAAATGATTCTTTTATATAAAAAATGAGCATAGGAAAATTTAAAGAATTACAGTCCAATACGTCTCCTATCAGTGGTATACAAAGTTTTCACCAAGATAATATCTAAAAGAATATTAAGAAAATCAGAAGTGGATTCGGTACAATAAATCTCATCCAGGTTCTACAGCAGTTCTACGAATACACTATGCCACTGTGCTTGGCTTGCATCTATCATGAAATAAAAAACAAAATTATGATTCAATTTCAAAGCAGGCCATAATGGATGCATTGTTTAGCCAGAGTAGGCAAACTCTATGTAAACCTATTAGGGTCGATATGTGATGAAGCTACAGTGACAGTTCACATTGACGACCTTGCGGTTGGAATTTATGTAAAGCGGGGTGTACGGCAGGGTGACGCAATATCGCCTCTTTTTCTTCAGCCTGCCTTGAAGAAGTGTTCCGTTATCTAAATTGTGAGCAGGATGGAATAAAGGTCAATGGTGCATACTTAAACCATTTTAGATTCACAAATGATATAGTTCCTCTTTCACAAGACCCAGAGGAGCTGCAAAGACACATATAAAAGCTGCAAAGGGCTGGAGAACCCTTTGGCTTGAAGTAAACCAGAAGAAAAGTCAGGTCATGTTCAATAAATTTGCTGAGGACAAAAGTATTTCAATTTTAGGGAGGGATTTGTAAGTTGTGGATCACTACCTATATCTTTGGCAGATGATTCCAATGGAAAGGATACCGTCGGAGAGGTGGAACGACGTGTTAAATGTGGCTGGCCGGTATTTGGCAAACATAGTGTTTAAGAACAAACTGCCACTTTGCTTGCAAAGAAAAGTCTTTGATCAGTGTGTCCTGTCCGTTATGACATACGGAAGTGAAACCTGGACACTCGCATAGAAGTCAGTTCAAAAACTTCGGGTAGTACAGATAGGAATAAAAAGAAAGGATATTAGAAGGGATAGAAAGGTCTGTACATGGATTAGAGAACAAATGAAAGTGAGTGACATCATTGGAAGAATAAAGGAATTGAAATGGAGGTGGGCGGGCCATAGAGCGAGGCGATGGAACGAAAGATGGGCCAAGGCGATCCTGGGCTTGATACCGCGTGATCGCAAACGTCCCCGGAGAAGATGGAAAACACGATGGACTGATGACATCATTAAGTATATTGGACCCGAATGGCAGAGGAAAGCTCAGAACCGCGAGAGTTGATGATGATGATGATAATGATGTGTTTGGTAAAAATTAAGACTTATTAAAAATACATCATTGAAAGAGTTTTGCAAAGTTCAAAATATACTAAGGAAAAAAAAAGTGCAACACCCAGTTTTAAATCAAACTGAAAACATACTCGCCGTATATCTTACTTAATATATACTCATTGTATATATTACACAACACACATAATACAAATACACACAGAATACAAAACTGATTTGCTTGTTTGCCTTCGTGTTACTATATGCGATTGCAAAAATTGTGTCAAAGTAGCCGGTAAAGTTAAAAATGTTGTTATTATCATGATGCAAAAATTTTCTCGTATGCTACTAAGCCAAACAGTATTCTTGTGGGTTTTTCGAAATTGCTAAAATATTACGAGCTCATGCCCCACGTTTATTCAGGTAATAACTCGAGCTAATTAGCTAGACGATTCGACATAAAATATTCTACTGTTATGGGGACATAAATAAAGCGAGCAATGGTTCTAATCGTCCTAGAGGTATCCAAGGACGCGACGAATGACTTCTTAATGTACGAAATCGACCCGAAAATATCCAACAAAAGCGTAATGATTTTGTTGCAGCTATACTGACTCTCAAGGATGACTGTTAATCAAGATTTATTTACTTGTAATGAGAGTCCTTGCTTATCGCATTTTTCAGCCCAGCAAGATGCCGAAACAAAACTTGATAGTGTACCGTTGCTCGAAATTGTTGCCACTCGTTTTCAGAACGTACTAGAAAAACCGGGTACACGACAAAAATTGCTATTAATCATCAAGTGATCTTAGTTAGATCTTAGTTCTCAAACTATTTAGTGTTTTTCAGGATTTTGGTACATTTCATATATTGGTTGAACATATTCAGTTGATTGGGTATATTTAAACATAGGTTAGAAATGTATTATAGGCTTTGAAGACTGATAGTAAGCTGATAGTGATTGCAGGATATGTTGTGGTACAGAGTGGTTTTCTAGTAGGTAGACCTTAACAGGAGAGTCGCTTCGACTATAACAGTTTTCCACTCAAAAAAAATGGTTTAGTTGCCTTCTCTTATTTGGAAAATCTATGGCTGGTCATGCATTAGATTTAGCTGCTAGATTTATTTATATTTGCAAATATTATTAAATCAAGAGTCTAATGTGGTGGTTTGAAAAATATGTATGACGAAAAATCGCCATCGTTTTAAAAATACTAAAAATCTAATTAAAGCAATAATGTAGTATGGGTAGATTTTTTTTGAAAATGTTGTTAATATAGTTTAGTGCGGGAGTTTGAAGAATCGGTATGGTTTTAAAAGTATTGTAGATTTCAATGAAAGCAATCAAATTATTATGCTATCAAACAAATATGTATTATTTACCATACCCAAAATTATAGGTAGTAATTGTTTTTATTCTGAATTAATTATTAATGTAGTTTACATCTTATAATCGATAATATTTTTTTTCAATAAATCATATGTTTCTTTCTCTTTAAATCAAAATTCAGTTGTCCAATTTGGCAATTAATTTGTTGACTTTCAGCAAATTGAATCACTTCTTGTAAAAACGTACTACTATTAGGTAAATTTTCAACTATGGGCAAAGTCGCTTTTTTTGTAAGTTTTTCAGCTTCGATATACTTTATAACACTATCAACACCTGATAAACGAGACTTTTTCCGGTAGCATGTAACTTCAGTGGATGTTGGATCTTTGCTTCTCCGATGTGTCCCCATGAGTAGAGCTAATGCATGTTTACAATCACCTGTCATCAAATATATACAAAATATCACTATTTATAACATTATATACTTTTTTTGAGTATTTATTACCTTCAGAAGCTGTACAATCGTGACATTGAGTGTCTTGAACTTTTCAGAATTTTTCAATAATAATCAAGGTAACTGTATAAGCTTTACTCCGAACTTTATGTTCTGGACGTACACGTCCTTTTACCATGCAAATACCATTTTTGCGGTTAAGTTGAACAAAACCTATGCCTTGTCACCGTAACTTTCTCATGACACCTTACAAATAGTTTAATTATATTTAATAGAAATATTTTGTTCCTTATTTACATTTATATTATTATTATTTTTTAAAAAGCTCACATTGATGCTTTAGCACCTCGAACTTCTGTTTAAATGTTTAAATATATATTATCAGAATTTTTTCCTTCCAAAGCAGGACCCTTTGTCACACATTATTGAACTAAATTAGTAAGCAACAATATTTTATTGTGCACTTAATCAACAACAATTTTGACAGTATATAGACAGGTAGAAGCCGTTGACAGAAATGACGTGAAAACACTTTACTATCATGACGTCGCAAACATGGCAGCCAATCGCGTTCGTAGTCACCTGACTTTTTTTAATTCACAAATTAATTGTAACAAATTTTAAAAAAATCGCATCGATTATCAGTATTAATTTAAGATAAAGTTTTAAAATAAAGTAAAAAATCGATAATTATTGTTTATTCAAAAACCCAATTACTTATTCTAATTTTCCTCCATCTAAACTTGTGTGGTTTTTCCTCATATCCTATTAACAGGTTTTTAGTTTACTTTCTCATCAATCTTCATATTTATTTTGCTAAATACCTCCTTAAATTATTTTATACAGTTCTGCAATTCATTCTCTTCAATAATTATCATATCGTCTGCGTAACAACATAATTCTGTAATTCAATAATGGATTCAATGATATAACAAGTAAATTATATGGACTGAACATCCTACATCCTTAAAGTATCAAAATTAATGTTGTTTGATATTTAAATAATTTTTAATATATTATAAAACAAATAGTCATGAGAAAATGTTTAAAATTTTAAACCAAAAATGTCAAGGAGTGTTTCTACATCAAAAGCAATTATAAACAATCCACTCCTAAACCATAACTAAAATTCAGTGATATCATTTGGAAAAGCCGTTAAGTTAAAAACACTAAATTGTTCAAACAAAAGACTTTATGTATTGTTTACTTCAGTCACTCTTCGAATACCATGAACCTAACCCATGTTTGTCGAAATTCGTACAACTTGCAATTTACCATAACGGACAAACAACGGCCTATTATTATCCTTTTATTAGATTTAATTCGCGATTTCATAGTAATTAATTTTGATTGCATGCAGCTACGATAATGATTGACCCATTCTGTCGATTGTGATTGACAGCTAAACAGTATGTTGAGAAAAAAAGTTAATAGAAAAGTGCTAAGAGCTATTGCTGTAGCTGACGTCAGTTGCAAAAATAAATAGTTTCAATGTTTTTAAATCTGCTTTATACTAATTATACTAATTTACTTTAATTTCTCATTATTCCCTATTTGCTTTGTTTACCATCAGAATAATATTCGGCAGGTGGATCCTCAGCAAAAAAGTTCTGAGTTTTGATAACACTGGTCAACAAGGTTTTTCCCCAACGATAAAGAGTTGTATTATTAATAAGTACGCGGTAACTACTTATCTATAGCTTGTACAAAATTAAAACCGTTGCACGTCATTAAGCACGTGATCAAAATTTCGGCTGCGCTATTGCCAGATTGCGATTAAACATCATAACCTTACTTTAGCGAATCAATTTTACAATTTTACTTTAATAACAATAAAAAAACATTTCCAAATCAAATGCAAATTACAAAGTAAGTTACAACATTATAACGAATGTTGAATGTCATCTTCTTCTTGTCCTGGAGGTTAAGTTGACCCGAAGGCCCTGACTTGTATTCACTGAATTTTTTCGGACGTCACGACAATGTCGCTTGTTCGAAGGGTTTTAGCTGCCGTCCTTTAGGCATGGAGGTGATGACCGAAGAGGATGGTCATACTGGGGCAACGGCCGGCAATGAAGCTGCCGTGGCTCTGATTAGCGGATTGTCCGAAAGGGACGCCGTCGCTAGGAATTTGTCCAGCAGTCTGGACAGGAATGTCTGAATCTCTGGTGTGTCAGTTTCCCGATGGATTTGCGCATTCCTTACAAACCATGGGGCACCTACTAATGTGCGAAGAGCACGTGACTGGAACGATTGCAGAATTGCAATCGACGTTGGGGGGAGGTACGGGAACCAGGCCTGAGATCCGTAGGTGAGGACGGATCGGACCATGATTTTATACAGGGTTATTCGGATGTTCAGCGAGAGCTTACTTTTGCCGTTCATTAGGGGGTAAAGCAGACGAGCCATGGCTCTTGCTTTCCCGGTTACCTTCTTTAGGTGCGGCACCCACGTGAGGGCCTTGTCGAACTCAAGGCCCAGGTAGTGTGCCGATCTGGCCCATTTGATGGGGACTCCGTAGATGCGGATATTCTGTCTGATTATCGGCTGTCTTCTTGTGAAGAGGACAGCCTGGGTTTTGCTGCGATTTATTGCTAACCTCCAATAGGCTAGCCATTTTAGGGCTTTTAACGTCTGCCTTTGGAGCCTGGATGTGATCAGCCAGGTCCCGGGGGCTGACGTATAAAAAGCGGTATCGTCAGCATAGAATGCAGTCTTTACATGCGGAATTTTAGGAAAGTCCGCCATGTAGACGTTGAAGATTACTGGGGCAAGAGGGGATCCTTGCGGTACTCCCGCTTCGATTCGCTGGACTGAAGACAAAGTACCATCGACGAGCACTTGGAAAGTGCGTCCAGTCAGGAACGATGCCAATAGCTTGACTAGGTCTGTTGGTATGCCCAGTCTGAGCATCTTGACTATGAGTCCGAGATGCCAGACTCTGTCGAAGGCTTGCGAGAGGTCTAAGAAGACGGCTCCCGTATGGCGCCTGCCACCGAAACCCTGCCTGATTTCCGTCGCGAGCCGTGCCGCCTGGTGGACGGCCGCATGCCCCCTTCGGAAACCGAGCTGTTCGTCCGGCAGTATGTTCTTGTCGGCAAGAACGAAGTTGAGAGCGTGTAAAATCGCCCTCTCGACGATCTTGCCGAGTGCGCTAAGCAAGCTAATGGGTCTATAGCTACTTGGCTCTCTTGGGCTTTTTCCTTTTTTCAGGATTACTATGATTTGGGCCTGTTTCCATATAGCTGGAAAGTGCTGAAGTCTGAAAGAAGCGTTGACAATATTTGCCAACTGAGCTATTTGCTTGTTTGGTAGCCGTTTCAGCTGCATCGGAGAGATACGGTCGCGACCAGGAACTTTTCTAGATTTCAAACCTCGGATAATATCGTGTATTATCTTCGGCGAGACTATTTGGCTGATCAAGTAGCCAGGATTAGGAGTTCCTTGGCAAGATAGAATTTCTTTCCTAAACTGTTCAACTTTAGTCCTCTTTTCGGCTGAAGGCCGAAGAGAGGTCATCTGCTTTTGGTAGGTCACGGCGAAGAGCTCCGCTTTTTCCGCCCCCGTGACGGCGTGAGTATCACCCGTCCTCAGGGGAGGAATCGGCGCTCTCGCCTTTCCCACCAAGTGATTGGCCGTTTTCCAAATCGATCGATCGGCCCTGTCGATTGACGCTAGAAAATCGTCCCATCTGTCAATCCTGAACTCTCTGAGAGCCTGTAGAGACTCCCTTTTGGCTTCGTTTGCACGTCGCCCGAGCTCAGGGTCGCCAGTCAGTCGATAGCGTCTGTATAATCTGTTTTTCAGACGATCTTCTCTTTTACCTCGGACGGAATGTCTAAGGTGGTCCGAGAAGGGTCCGTCTTGAAGCTAGTAGCCACTTTCGTGGCTTCTATTATATCTTTGGTTAGTTTCTCGACCGCATCCTCTAGCTGCTGAACGTTATCAATGCGCGGGTTGGGCCCGCTATTTTGCAAATGCTCTTGGAATTTGCTCCAACTGATGTTAGATACCTTTCGCGGTGGGAAGGTGTCCACCTTGGTACCTATGGTTAGAATGACCGGGTAATGATCCGACGTAAGCTCGTGAACAACCTGGACGGTGCAATGATTCGTTAGATTTCTCACGATGAAGAAATCTAAAAAGCTGTCGTGACGGGATGGTTCGTCCGGGACAAGCAGGTTCAGCCCGTATCTATCCGCCATAAATAACAGGTCAGCACCCCTCTTGTTTATCCATCTCGAACCCCACACTTGGTTATGAGCGTTATAGTCCCCTCCAATGATGAATGGAGTGTTGTTAGTCAGGAGCCTGCTCACTTCACCTGAATCGAAGTTGTTGCAGGTTCTCTGATACCATGAAGATAGGTTTACGGGACTACCTTCTAGAGCCACTTGGACCGACATTACCTCTGAGGAAGTAAAGCCCGTCGGAGGCAAAAGGTTGTGTCTGATTCCTCTCTTGACGAGAATCATCAGACCACCCTTCGCTCCGCCGAGGCGATCCTCCCTATAGCAGCAAAAGTTCCTCACGCCGAACCGTTGGCTCGGCTTGAGGAAAGTTTCCTGAATCAGGGCTACGTCGATGCCGTGGTCTTCTAGAAACGCCGTTAATTCCAACTTTTTCCCGCTCAGGGAGTTGGAATTCCATGTCACAACGCGCAATGAATCTTTATTGTTCATTGGCGGTTTGGTACATGGCTAGAGCTGCGTTCAGTTGCTGCTGTACCATGGCAGCCATCTGACGCATCATGTTCTCCATCATTGCGGAGAAGTCCGGCAACTGGATTTTTGGGAGAGTGGCCTGTGTCGGGGCGACCGTCGCCTCGACCGGGGTTTTCCTGTTTGTTTGAGTCCCCCAGACGAATGTAGGGGGTGGAATCTTCGGCGGAGTTTTGACCGGAGCGGTTTCCTGTGTTTTCTTGCCCTCCAACCTTGAATGTCATGTAAAAATGCTTCGTTCAAAAATCATCGACATTAGTTAATATGTGAATGGTTATTAAAATAAAAAGATTATACAATTATCAGTGAAATTTATTGATATATAATATACAAGTACTAAACAAAAAAAAACAATGAAATATCCGTATGTTCTTATTTTTATTAATCGGAGTCTGAAAAGTACTGGCTGGAAACACTGTTATCATCTGCAGTATTTATAATTAAGGGAAGAACTTTCTTGCCACTATCTAAAATAAAAATTTTCAATCAAAATTTTTCATATATTTGCATATTTATGTAACTTACCTTTTACCGTTAACTTTGATGGTTTCTACACTCCTCTTATTATTTTCTTGCCATGAATAACTTACAGTACCATTTTGAAAAATCCAGGTTTCATCTAAGAAGCCAAATTTGTACAAGACATTTTTTCTTTCCTTCATATAACCCTTCAAGAAATCTATAAGTTTTAGGGCAACGTTGGGATCCAAGCCTTGTCTTGGACCATCTTTTTTCCATTTAAAACCTACTTCTTTCAATACGTTGCACAATGACATCCGGCATCCGTAAACAGTTGTTTATCTTTTAATTGCTAATGTAAGGAGTTCCAAGTTATATGCTGCCCTGAAAATTAAAATGAAACTGTAAGTGCTTACGATGAGTTTAAAAACAGCCTTCTCTGCAATTCTTAGGTTACAAATACTTACTGTGTTCATACTTGATGTAAATGGTGTCACGTATAGAACTTGTATCCAAAGATGCAGTACTGGTAACCCTTTTAGTAAAATTACGTTTTCTAGTCGATTTTAAAATTTCATTGTTTTTCACTTTTTGTGAAATAGTACTGACAGTGAACAAACTCAACCTTAAGGCTGTTGCAACACGATAACAAAAAGGTGACTTAAACTAAACATATCCAAAATTAGGAATTAATATACCTCTCTAATAGCCGCAAATGGTAACAATAGACCATTATTGTCTCATTCTTGTTCAAAATAGTGTATCAGAGATGCCACAAACTCTTGACAACGACGGTTTAAATGATTTGGCATGTTACAGGCGCGACTTAAGTTCTTAAAGAAACTGTTTTCGGACGCAAGGTAAAAATGAAGGTAAACGTTTTGATATAAATGGGATAACCTACAAACATGTCAATAAATATCAACAAGATAAATTTTAAACCCGTCAACGTCGCATATGCTGCCAACCGAATACAGACGCTAAATTTGAAATTTATTGAATACATTCCATTTGATAATTTTATTATTTAATTTTTGTAGTGGTATTTCTGCTATTATTTAATAGCGTCATCGATGACGTGCAACGGTTTTAGTTTTGTACAGGCTATACAACATAAGTTTCACAGCTGGCTTAGCTAAACTTAATCGAGTCATGCAGGATGAAACATGTATCGATATGTTCTTGAACTTTACATGTTACTGCTATCTCTATCTAATATTGTCATCATAATAGTGCCTCGCATTTGCAAAAGTAATCTAAACAATTTTAGTTAAATGCTATAATTTTACAATGAAAGAAAGAGTGAAAAATTAACTTCACGAATTTGTTGGGCATACGAACTTTACGTTGGTGTTACAGTTAAAAATCAAGATAAACCGTGGGCCCAGCAAGAATTTGCGCGATTAGCTGTCTGGTCGTCGATCAACACCAATATTTTTACACGAATACAACTACAAGGCCAAATATTCATAAAAATATATAGCTTAAGCAATATCAGCGTAAAGACCTCAATCCAATGATGAATATCATCCAGTCCCTACACAACCTTTTCACGATTTTGACAATGATGAACATAATAATGAGAAACAATAAAAATATGTTAATTTTAATATTTTTAGAAAAAACACCACCACTTCGAGATACATTCCTAATGATTCGAATCATAGCTTCCTAAATAAGATGACTAGTTAAAATTTTATGGTAAATAGATTAATCAATTTTCCATTAAACAAAGATCATTATAACAAAGAATTAAAATTAATTAGGGCTGTATTCGAAGTAAACGGTTATAATAAGAACATTATAAACAAATTAATTAGAAAACATAAGTTTAGAAAATTATTGAAAGAATCTTCGAGTTTTCAAAAGGATCAGAACAAACATAAATTCATGGTAATACCATTTGATGCCCAATTAACACGAGGGCTAGACAAAATTTTGAAAAAAGTGGACATTAAGGTTGTGTGCAAACCTTATAATAAATTAAGAGAAATCCTGGGCAATCCAAAGAATAAAATAGATCAACATAAAAAGTCGGGGATTTACGAAATTAGTTGTGAAGCTTGTGATCGAAGGTATATTGGGCAAACAAAAAGATCCATATTAACGAGATCTAAAGAAGTGTTGCCCAACATGTAATCGAACATGACCACAATATAGATATTAGAAATTTAAGACTGGTAAAAAGTGTAAATAACAATAGGGCTTTGGATGCTTATGAAAGCATTCAAAGAGAAAAATGTAAGAAAATCATGAACCGGGATAAAGGACCTATTCCGTTCAACCAACTTTTTCAATTATTAGGTTAGGTTAGTTTTAGAATTAAATTAAATAATCTCCTGATGATGCTAACATGGTTAGCGAAACGTGCGTCAAGAAGTTTAAAAAAGTGATTTGGTGTTTAGTGATAAATCTTTTCAAGTTTAGTGTTTCACCCTGAAGGTTCCAATAGAAGAATTGCATAAATGGTAACTTTTCTTTTAACGCATGGCGCTCAAATTGGTTAATTGGTATTGATAGCTGTGTACGTTCACCATGGCTGATAGCGCACCGTTGCTCGAAATTATTGTCACTCATTTTCAAAATGCACAAAAAAACCGGTTCACAAGGAATTACTACAGACAACCAAATGACTCTAGGAAGTTCAAACTCATGCCGAAGACGCATCAAATATAGGCCTATCTATGGAAGCCAACAGTGTTGCCAGATCGAATCCTACGACACCAATCTCATTACATTACTTACATACCTCGTATCTCGTCATATCTATATAAAGATGAAGGATTTACATCATTATGTAATCAATCATGTTATCAAAACTGAGACTTAACAGATTAGACATTTTGTGTACACTAAAGTTTGCTGTTCTAATTTCTAATAATAAAAAATCCCGGGATTGATGATGATTTGAAACAACAATTAGCAATCCATCCACGCTAAAAATAAAACCACTGTAACGGAATTATCAAATGATTTCCGACTTATTGTGTCTACCTACTTTTAGTATCTATTTTTGTCACTAACGCTTACTAAATACATACTATATATACTTTAGTGTGCATTGTTATTTACTGTTTCACATTTTTTTTAAAGAGATTTCCATTAAATTTTTTTAACATTAATCTCTCTGACTGTAAATATAAGCTATATATACCAAGAAATTTTGCAGTTACCCGAGCATGTCAAGAATTATTTTTGCGGCATTCAAAACAATTTGAGTTCGGCATAGATTACTTCCGATTAGCTCTTGTTTTCCTTGCAATTGCAGAACTTCATGATCAACTTAAAAAAACGTGTTGTCTTTGAATACTGTTGAATGCTTTTTGACCCATTCTCACGCCGATAACTAGTTCGTAAGAAGCCAGATACTTCAAGTGAGGATCGAAATGATCAATAAAAGGTTGTCCAATAACAGTGTTAAAACTCAAAAATGAGGCAATAATGATAAATAAAAGTGATAATCCGGTAATTTTTATTTTATCTTGAAGAACAAATAATGGCATTATGAAAATAATGTCGTTCAAATGTCCCCCTCCGCTCGATGATATGTATTTTGGAGACCTAATTCTCAATTACTCTTTCACACATATCTCCTGGTATGGTGACCTAATTCCTTTTGAGTTTGAAATTAGCTTGAATTTTTGGATACTTCTTAGGCTAAGTAAACATTTTCGATGATGTTTATATTTACGTTGCATTTATGTACGGGACGTTGCAGTTATGTATGCGGCATAACAGTCCTGACTGTTCATTCCGCCAGAAATGAAAACCACCCATCACCACCCATTTATAGCTTTGAAAAAAATATCTCTCAAGTCGTGGAAGTAATAGCAGCAGTCATCCGGCCCTTCTAAATTAAATTCAGAAAAGACTATTTGCTCCCACTCTTTGTTCCAACGAACATGGTACTCAAGGCGAACTGCTTCCGATGTTCTTAATGAACATCTTTGAGGGACCGGGTAGTCTTCATATTCTTCTGAATAAGTGAAGCTGTAAAGCTGATTGAAGAACTCTTCTAACGTTTTTAATGTTGATAATCACACCTGCTTTATGCGCAATCTAACGAAATGTCAATGTGCATTAAAAGTGAGTAAGAAGTGAAAAGGTGAGTAAGATTGGACGTTTTTGTCTGTCTGTCAATATAGAGGGTCTTTCAGTGGTCTTTTTTCTTCCTGTAGCCTTCAGGATTTTCAATCAAATTAGCAATTACGTGTCGATTCCTAACTGTACATCGAAATATTTTCGAAATAGACATTATTCGTGTATGTTTTTGGAAAATTGTTTTATTCTCACGAGGCGTTAAACATTTTGAACGTCCCATGATAGATTTATTTTCTGTTCGATAGAAAAAAACGAATTGAATTAAAATTGTAGGTTGAAGAAAGATAAACAGGTTATATTTACAAAATAAACAAGTGTCTTACAGTTGAACCCTTGAAAAATTACCCATGCATCATAAATTATATCATATATATTGTCTGAATATGTTCTTTTTATTTTACCGAACGAGCGAGAAGGAGATGAAAAATAAATATCTTCGTAAGTATATCTTCGTGTATGAGATAGCGTTACAACGTGGTAGAAAGAAAAAGTTCATTGGATTCATTTGACTTATTCTGTTATTGCGTTTTTTAGTGAAATTTTGTGCTGTAAAGTCCAGTTGTATTGTAAAATAAGTTCTTATAAGAACTACTGTTATTAATTATTTTATTACCGGTAAGTATTTATAAAGATTCATAAAATTTTATTTCCTTCAATAATTCGAACCTAACTAAAGACATTTTATTACAAATGTTTAATAAAAATGGAGTTTATATGGGCTAATTCTAAAAACATACTGAAAAATAAACAACCGTTTCAAAATAATAAGTAAATATAGTAGTGCAAACTTTTAAGGTATCTATTTTAAAATATTTAATTAAACATTTTGTGTGATTTCAGATGTTAGGAAAAACACTGAAATCGCTCAATTATGTTCAATGTTTATGAGTATTTGGAAATAGAAAAAAGGAATGGGGACCTTTAGAGCCTATTTTAACCATTCAAGAGGTATAGAATACTTAATTTTATTACGTTTTATTTATTTTGCATTGTCATATCGTAATATTTTTTTAGAGAGTGCAGAAGCATTAGAAATATTAAGGAAAACTGTGTATTGTATAAGAAAAGAAAATATCATAATCCAGTTATTTCTTCTCCTGGAACAAGCAAACGTCTTGCAAAGACCAAAACAACAGACTTACCCGAACGAAATGAAATGGAAGTTTGAAATACCTTGAACCAATATGTTTAAATAATGATATGATATGTTTGTAATAAATGTGTAATACAAGCGTTTGAAGAACCGTATATTCCCACAGCGTGATAATATTTTCATCACATAAAAATGGGTCCCAACAACAATGTTTATAGAGTAGATAAAATAATGATTATGACTAATAACAAAATAATTTCATTCATTGTTTTGACCAATAACAAAACAACTTCATTCAATGGCTGCTTCCCTAAAATTTCGTGATAACTTCAAATTGTCCGTACAATTTTAATCCACAAAATTCTCCGTTCGATCTATGACATAAAACTTTAAAACTTCATAACACACACTTAAAATTTTACGTTAGAATATCGATTTATAACAGAACGTTTTATAATTTCATGTTATAAATACACACAAATAAATGTATCGCGGATTTAAATCATCAACATAAATATCCATCTTCCGAGGCACCAACCACGTCCATTATGAAAATTAGCACTGATTTGACTGATAATTTTTGATTTGATTCATATGGATAAAATTGATGATGCACGAGTAATCTTTCAGTTATCCAATTGTATGTTTTTGTCCTACCGTATTATTAATATTTGTAAACATTTCATAGGTATTAATCTCTATTATCAGAAAAATAAAATATGCTATTTTTGTTCAGTAAATCCAGTTAAAATATAAAAGAAGAGATCAATAACATTGAATAATGTATAATCCCATCTTTTAGTCCGGGACCTTATTACCAATGGTACCTTATAATAATGCTAAATGATTTCGTCTACATAGAGCTTAACGAAACAATGTCGAGAAAAAAAGATCCATTGTTTAGCATTTGTGTATCATCATTTTTTATATTTTAAATGTAGACTAATATTAAAATATTGTCCGTATCGAATATCACGGGTACCTCAGAATGTTTTTTGTTTTTGTTTTGACTATTACGCGCTAAACACAGCTAGTCGTGGAGGGGAGTGGTGTCAAACGCTTGATGGGCTTTTTAAGTTTAGAGAGATAGATCGTTTCATGGGATCACAGCCCGCATTTTGCGTGCGAGCGTTTTATAAAAATAATGATTCCTACACTATTGTTCGACGTCTGTACAGTGCACATTTTAATTTAGCGACCATAAGAAATGAGCCAAATGCGAATTTAATCAAGCATTGGGCGCGCAAGTTTGAAGAGACTGGAAACACAATGCCGGAGAAATCAGCCGCGTTCGTCAGTCTGTTAGACGACAGTCTCTACGACTCCGCGCAGTTTCTCTCTATTTACACAGATCCATTGCATTATTCGCAAATATTTACATTTCAAAGAGATGAAGCCCGATAATCTAGCTAAACGAGTCGAATTCTGCAGGACAATGAAAAATTGTCTTAGGAGCTTCAATAACATGGTTTTCTGATGAATCGAATTTCCACATCAAAGGTTACGTGAATAAATAAAATTGCAGATATTGGGCTCTCGATAATCTGCTGAAACTGCACCCGAAACCATTACACTCGCCTAAGGTTGCCGTTTGGGCCGCCACATCAACCGAAGGAATTATCGGTCCCTATTTTTTTGAGGATAACCGTTGGTGCGGTTATACTGTGAATTCCTATCGTTATTGCCATATGAACCGGGCCATATGGCTCCAGAAATGTAAAACTCGATTGGCCATAACCGCAACACATTTGTCCAACAAGATGAAGTAACTTTCCACGTCACGAACGATTCTTTAGCAGCTCTTCACGATTTATTCCCCGAAAGAGTGATTAGTCGCAGAGGGGACATCAACTGGCCACCGAGGGGTCCAGATTTAACATCTGCTGATTTTTTTCCTGATGGGCTACTTAAAAAGTAAAGTTTTCAACCCATTACCACCGAACTTTTTCAATGTTTTAAAGCAAAGAATAACAGACGAAATCCACGTGATTCCAAGAGCGATGCTCCAGCGAGTGACTGGAAATTTCAGTTTGAGTCTAGTGTGAAGAAGCGGATGGTGCGCATTTATGGATGATTGTTTTGAAAACTACTCTGTATTTTAACAGCAATCAAACAAGTTTGAATTCATTCTGATGTTTTATTTTTTAAGTATCAAAAACGAAAAACATTCTGAAACACCCATTATTATTACATATTTAGTGATAATGCTTCATCCAATAAAAATAGTTATAGCTAGCTTATATAATTCAGGTGCGGACATAGTCTTAGTGCGTAATATCATGAAAGTTGTCTATTGACATATGTTGTAAGAAACATCGACACTAAGAGAAAGGATAGATATCGATCGGCCATTATAGCACTATGTAATTATTTCTTACTCCTTTGACTAACATTGTCGCTCTATACATTTCAATTTGAATCGATATATGCAATATAAGAAAATTAGCAGCGCAGTTCTAATAAAGACCTATTAATAGTTTAGGTTCTATTGGATAAAATCACATACTTTTTTTATTTCAGGAAAATGTAACTTGAATAGCTTTACGTCAAATAATCAACTAGAACAATAATTAAAAATAAATGAAAATATTAAAAAATCACCCTTTTTGATGTCTTAAACCTTTGTATATCCTTATATTATATTTTTTTTTAAATATATGGGATTAATAATGACTTGAAACAACAATGACGAACCTCTCCAGGCTAAAAATAAAGCCACTGTAACGGAATTTATTAAATTATATCCGTCTTATTGTGTCTACCTAATTTTAGTATCTATTTTTGCCACTAACGCTTACTAAATATATGTATACTATAAATACTGTAGTGTGTATTTATATATTTCCTTTTACGTTAAATAATGCGTGGCTTGTCATTTACATCTCATAATACTCTCTCACAATAATTATAACAGCACATGTGGCATTCAAATTTATTTTCAATTGCAATATTATGAATGTTTGGTTTATAAGAAAGTTGATGACATTTTTTGAGAAAAATTATGTTTACTAAATATTACATTTAATTCCATCATTCCATCACTCATAAAAGTAGTGAAATTTCTGGTTGAAGAACTGATACAGGTGATTTTTCAGTTCTTCCAAGAAAGTTAAATTTTTACTATCTAACCTTTTTTTAAGCGATGATAGTCAGAGGATTCAAAATCAGGAGCGGTGGATGGATCAAAACATCACCGTCAAGTTGTAAAAGTTTGCGGCGGCTAACCAAAGTCACGTGTGGTTCAACATTGTCTTGATGGAAAGCAATGTCATTTTCATTGGCTAATTAAGGCCACTTCTGATCGATTGATTCCTTTAATCCACTTAGTTGTGAACAGTATTTCTCCGAATTAGTGGTCTAGTTGTCAGATAACAGCTCATAATAAACGAGTCCCTACCAGTTCCCAACAAATGCATAGCATAACTTTTGCTTAACTAGCTTTTCACCCAGTTGTAAGTTGCTATTGTGCTTAACATTATTATACACAATCCATTTTTCATTAACTGTAATCATTCGCTTTAAAAATTGATCGATTTCGTTGCGCTCCAATAGAGACTCGTTTATTCGAGCGCAATAGGCGATCAAATTTTTCTTTGTTAACTCATGCGGTACCCATACATCCGACTTTTCTAACCATTCCATGTTGATTCCAATATTTTTTTATGTCGATCATTTTCAATTAACGCTAACAATTCGTGGCCATCAGCTTCCACCGGTAGTTCAGAACGTGGTGTATCGCTACATAAAAATTGTTTTCACGAACATTTTTGAACTACTTCCGGCAAGTGGAATCATCAGCAGTACCTTCACAGTATACAACACATTTATTTCCTCTGTTTTATTTCAATTTGTTTTCAATTGCACATTCATTCCGATGAATGATCTTATTTTCTTCAACGCTTTTGCTTAGCTTTAAAGAGCTTCAGTGAGGAAAACATTCTTGCCTTTTCGGAAATAGCATAATATGTGGAAAATGCCATGTTTAATGTTTAATAAAATTTTAAAATCAGCCAAATAATTTTTACTTCCTCAAGTACTCGCTGAAATCCCTTCTGTCAAGTAATATCAAAACTTTATACTTGTGAAGCAGATAACATTTAGGTGCTGCGGATGCAATGCCATCTAGCGCCAAAAAAAGGACAAACTGTTGTATCGATCTACTATTATAGATTGTAAACTCGAAGATATTTACCACTAAACAGCAAATCACTTTTTTAAACTTCTCGACGCACGTTTCGCTAGCCATGTCAGCATCATCAGGACATGATTTAATCTAATTCCAAAATTAAACTAACTTCTATTTATATGATAACCCTACCTAATAAAGCGTGTAAAAATCATAAACTGTGAAGTTTACTGAGCGTTTACATTAATAATTGAAAAAGTTGACTGATTCTGAATGGGTCCTTTATGCCGGTTCATGATTTTCTTACATTTTTCTATTTGAATGCTTTCATATGCATCCAAAGCACTATTGTTATTTATACTTTTAACCAGTCTTACTAATATCTATATTGTGGTCATGTTCGATTGCATATTGGGCAACACAAGATTTTATGAATCTTTTTGTTTGCCCAATATACCTTCGATCACACTCTTGACAACTAATTTCGTAAATCCTCGACTTTTCATGTTGATCTAGTTTATCTTTTGCATTACCCAGGACTTCCTTAATTTATTATATTATATTTATTATATTATATTATATGTACACAACCTTAATGTCCACTTTTCTCAAATGGTATTACCATAAATTTATTTTTGTTCTGATCCTTTTAAAAAGACGAAGATTTCAATAATTTTCTAAACTTATGGTTTTTAAATTAATTTATCTACAATATTCTTATTATAACCATTCACTTCGGATACCCCCTAATTAATATTAATTATTTTTATAATTATCTTTGTGTAAAGAAAAATTGATTAATCTATTTACCATAAAATTTAAACTAGCCATCTTATTTTGGAAGCTATGATTCCAGTCGTTAGGAATGTATCTCGAAGTGGTGGTGTTTTTTTCTAAAAATATCAAAATTTAACCTATTTTTATTGTTTCTACTAACTAAAACATTCAGAAATGGTAAACAATTGTTATTTTGGAGTTCATGCGTGAATAATATGTTTACTATTTAAGTTCGTAATAAAATCATCTAAGTTTTAATTTTTTGAACCAAAAATAGTAAAAACGTCATCCACATATCTTAACCTATCATATACCTATAATCTTATACCTATCTTATACTTATAACCTATATATACTACCTATTACTTACTTAATTCAGTTACCGGAAAGTAACTGAATTCATCTTTCGCCTCTGTTTCAAATTTGCTCATGAATAAGTTGGCTAAGAACGGTGACAGAGGATTGCCCATCGCCCTTCCTTGTTGTTGTTCGTAAAACATGCTATTAAGCTGAAAACAATTTTGCTCCATACATAATTTGTACTTGTAGGAGATGTACTCAGAAACAATCTTGTTATTAAAACCGTTTAACTCGAATAACTCCCTCAGGTATTTCAAAGTATGTGGAATCTGGACACTTGGAAACAAGAATGATACATCAAACGAAACCAAGACCTCACTTTCCTGTAGATGTGTGTTTTTGACTTTTCTATGAATTTTGTTGAGTTTATCACTGAACAGGAAGGAAGTTGGTTTGGTAGATTTTCAAATTCCTTTATTAACAATTTTGCCAAGTTTTATGTTGGAGGAGAATCAATGGCTTATACAAATTGGCCTCATTGATTTTCCTGGTTTATACATTTTTGGTAGGGCATATAGTTATAGATTGTGTTGGTATAGCTTTTATACTGAATTAAAATTATTACAGTTTTTGAAAAACTTTTGTTCGTATTGTAACACTCGTTACTACCGCTTTTACCCATACTACAAGGAATTAATAAATGTAAAAAAAAAGAAAAGCCAAAAGATAAAATATTTATAAACGTCTATCTTGAAAAATACCAACCAAAAAATTAAGTCGTATCCCAAGAAGCATTTTTCTAATAAATTCCGAATTAAAAACGTCTTTTTCCAAACTGCTTAAATTTCTTCCGTGCTCGTAAAATCTCTAAAGATTACTACTTGATGGAAATATGGGTATATTGAAAGCGAACACGTGCAACTAAATGTCGTTCGTGTCTGTAGGATGAAAATTACGATCCATTCACCGGTGATACCAAGGAAAAAAACGACGAATGAAAATGAAGAACCGCTGAGGCGCAGCGGGAAAAATCAAATAAAACTCAATCTATTTATTAGTCAAATATTAAGCTAATATTAGGCTAAGCGGGATCCATATTCTGAAGAATATTATGTCTTATACAATCCCATATGGATTTTATAAAGCAAAACTTAAATATACAGCGTTATAATAAAACAAATCAATACATGATATTACTTATGTAAGAAAATGTAATTTAATTGTATCATCATTAATGAGAATAAGAGTACAAACCTGAGACGAGAACAGAACTGTATAATCGGCGATGACAACATTGAATTTGTGAATAAATTTACGTATCAAATGGGAATGGGACTGGGAATCATACTAACTCCCTGCAGTCTAACCTAAGATTTAAACATCCAAAGAAACTCCAAAGTTAAGATCTATAGATCTATATTCAGAGAGAATAATAGATAACATTCTAAAAAGAAAACTCTACAAAAAGACTGCCTCTGAAATATATCCAAAAAAAGAATGGAAAATACGATTTATTCAAATTAATAACATATTTTGGTAAACCGTCGGAAAATATTGAAAAATTCTTATATAAAAACTATGCAAAAGTAGCCTAAATTTATCAAAAATTGCAAAACAAAAACAAACACAAAAGATAAATCAGGGATACATCAACTATATTGGGGATCTAAAAAATTCTTATATAAAAACAATGCAAAACTAGCCTAAATTTATCAAAAATTGCAAAACAAAAAGATAAATCAGGGATACATCAACTGTATTGGGGATCGTGTCAGAAAACTTATATAGGACAAACAGGCAGATCTTTCAAGAAAATTATTAAAGAACACGAAAGATGTTTTCTTGGTCATAAACATAATTCGAACTACGCCTCACATCTGTTAAATGAGAACCATCGTTTTAATAGTGAATTTGAAATACTACATGTACATAACAAGGCAAAAAACTAAACCATCCGGAGAGTTTAGACATAAAACGTCTCAAAGATGCGAAAACCTTTCTAAATGACCAAATAGACCTGAACAAATCCACTTTACTGAATTTGAACAGACAATAAATAGCATCTATGTGGGTTTCTTAAAAAATATATATTTTATTGTAGAAACTTTTTGAATTTATACCTATTTTAACATAAAAAATAGCCAGTTCTGAAGAAGTTACAGTGTTAGCAAAACGCGTCAAATAGTAATAATAAAGTGGAAATCTAGACAAAAGAGTCTTTCATTAAATATCTATAAAACTCTCATTCGGTCAGTACTCATTTATAGATGCGAGACGTGGATCCACACAAAGAAAACAGAAAAGATGCTTGCAGTATTTGAAAGAAAAGTACTCGGAAGAATTGTTGGGTGTGAATGGTAATGGAATTTGGATCATGAATAATTCAAGCAATTATATAAGGATCTGGGTATTGTACGCTATGTGAGGGTCCGGCGCCTCAGATGGACAGGAAAGGTGCAGAGAATGCCAGAAAGTCAAATACGAAGGAAAATTGCGGACAAATGAATAAGAGGTAATAGAAAGAGAGGTAGACCAGAGACACGGTGGCACAACAATGTAAGAAGAGATGCTGAAGAACTGGAAAGCGGTTGTTGAGGACTGATCTGGTTTGAGGCGAAAGTTGAAGGTTTACTGATGGGCTGTAGGAAAAAAAAAGATTAATGGCAATAGTAAATTTTTGAAGATAATTTATAGACATGTAATAACTAATAAAGGTTCAAATTATTTCAGAAAGTTAAGAAGCCTCCTACAAGTCTTCAATATCAATACAAGTTTATTTCACCACATGAGGAACGAGGACGATTTTTGAAAAAAGCCATCGGAAAATTTGTGATTTGTTTTTGGTGTAAATAATCAGCCAAATTATTTTAAGAAGAGAATCAGAAGGAACTGATTATATAATCGATACATTCAGGATAGAGGCTGTTTCAGACACAAGGTTGACGTTTGGAAGGTTGGCCAGGGAGAGAAATGTAGGAAGACTGGAACAACTTGGTCTGACGAAAGGAAAAAAGCTCATAGCGAAAGAATGAAATTAGTATGGGCGCAAAGGAAGGCTAACAACAACAAACGCCTCTAATTGTACTTCGGGTGGTCCACCAGAGCCCATACGTGAATAATAATAATAATAAAAAGTGGAGAAATATAAACAGTACGCACAAATGAAATCATTTGACATCAGAATTTGAGAAGAGGCGGGTTATTGAAATGAAAGCTACAAATTAAAGTTTTCGTGAAATAGCGAGACTATTGGGCTTAACTTGTACCGATATGAAGCCAGGGACAAAATGGCTTAAGGATCAGAGCATCTTAAAACTCTTGCGATAAGAAATCGTTACTGTTGTTGCTACAGGAATGTTGCGTGGATGGCCGTTAATTGACATTTACCTGTGATGCTTATCACCTGTATTAAGTGCTTCTTCTTATAACGTATCACAAATCACGTTGCCGAGAATTGTGCTGAGCTGGAATTGAATAGAACTTGAAATTGAACTCTGTTTACTTCAGTAATGAGTCTAGATTTAAATTAGGTGGTCATCAGTGTTGAAATGCGAAATGTAACTTTCACATTATAACGGCATAAAGCCAGCACTTAAAGACAGTGACTGTCACTGCATCTCTTTCGTTTTGTTTGTGAGGGCCCACGTTTCGCAGCCATAAGTGACCACTGGCCGAACGACTGTTTTATAGATCTTAAAATTCGTATTCCTTTGTATAAATTTACATCTTACGGCTTTTAATAACCCTTGAGATGTTATCGTCTAGTTTATTTCCCAGATAAGTCAATTTTTTACAACTTAAACGTTGTCATCTTCGAATATCCAGTTCTATTCTCTTCTTTCATTAGGTATTTTTCCATTACCTTTATTGTATTAATATTAATTTTTAGACGGGCTCTTTTGCCGTTCACCTATATTTCATCATAGGTCTTCCTTAATGATCTTTTGGATCGTGTTAATACGCTTAGGTTATTTGCATATCTGGATCGATATATTAAATCAATGCAATCTGAGGCGGTATAGTGGGTATAGTAATGAATAAAGTAATGAGACTGGTGGCACAGCGTTCAATCGGGCTATCCTTTTGGAAGGGTGGCAGGCCAACATCCGGTGCGGCTTCAGCGCTAGTTTGAACTAGTTTTGCAAAACTGCAACAGGCCTATGAAGGCAGTTTAAGACATTCTCAGAAGGTTGAAACTCTATTGAAGATAAACCTCGCAAAGACCTGGAAGGCTTTTCAATAAGTCTAAAAATGTCCACAAAATCCTGGTGTTCTGTTTATGTGCTGATGGTCAGAATGAGTTGAATTTAATTCTCACAACCGTTCATGACCCATTTTGACAAATGAATTGGTTATGATATGATATAACAATGATTGGGTATTGAAAATGATCCTCATTTTCTGGAAAGTTTCTGGAGTCCTGGATTTTTGAATATGACCGAGGTTTTGCTAACTAAAAACATCACTGTGGCTTCACAGCCCTTACTACGGCCTCTTTATTCACCAGACTTGAGTTCTTGTGGCTTCTTCCCTTTACCAAGATTGAAAATTCATCTCAAAAGACACCGTTTTGGGGCATTGGAGAACATAGAAATGGCTACCAGCTGAAGGCGATTCAGTAGCTGAATTCCAGCACTGCTATGAAGAGTAGACAAATGATTTTCATGGTAACTACTTTGAGGGAAACAATGTAGAATTATACTTTACAAAATTATCAAAAATCAGTCTCATTACTCTATTCACACATCTCGCATCAGGTATCGTAGCAACAATTGTATTCCAGGTGGGACTGCTAAGCCCACGCACAACTTCTAGTATCTGTTTTTCTTTATTTATTATTGTTCCATTTACGTCTATGTCTGTATCGCTGATTGACCTAACCAATTCATGTCGTCAATCTTCCCCGATTTTAAATTTTACTGTTGTGTGTTGTTGGGTTATGTAAACTGGGCAGTAAAGGGTTATCCATTTTGTGCTTTGGAAAGTACAATTTAAAAAAGCACACAAACAATTGAGATTTCGATGATTTTTTTTTGAATTTTATTGCTTAGACTTTGCCATTAAGTGTGGAAGACATCATTTAAATGTCCACCACGTGACCGCTTGCACGACTTAATCCTTTTGAGGTAATTTTCGATTATTTTTCCGCACATTTCGGCTGGTATCTCGGACATAAGTTGACGAATGTTGGTTTTCAACTGCTCAAGACTTTGAGGACTGTTTATGTAGACACGACCTTTCGCGTAGCCCCACAAAAAAATCCAACGGCTTAAATCGCATATTCTCGGCAGCCAAATGACCAAAAGATCACCAAATCTCGAAATTACGCGGTCTGAGAACTTCTCGCGCAATAAAGCCAAAATTGGTCGTGTTATGTGGCTTGTGGCGCTGTCTTGTTGGAACCACATATCGCTCAGATCGAAATCTTCAATTTCTGGCCAAAAATAATCGGTTTTGATATGGCTATAGTGCTCAGAATTGACGTTAACAATCACTCCTTCTTCGTTTTCGAAGAACTACGGGCCATTGACACCACCAGACCATAACGCGCACCAAACAGTCACTTTTTACGGATGCAATGAACTCTCCACAATCAGTTGTGGGTTTTTAGAGCCCCATATACGGCAATTTTGCTTATTTACATATCCCCCGAGCGAGAAATGAGCCTCATAGCTGAAGAAGATTTTGCTCAAAAAATCAGGTGAATGTTCAAGCACCCAATCGGTGTATGCTCGATGCTTTCCAATCGGCGGGCTTCAGCCCACAGACTGTGAACGCCCAGGAATTGATAAATTTGGGTCTTCAGCCACAAGAGCCTTTCACTAAAAGCAGCGATATTCTCCATCGGGCAAGCGTTAAAATGAGGTACATGTCTTACCACATTCGTAACAGACCCAGTATTTTCAAATTTCTTGACTGTGTTGGAAATTGTGCTCTAACAAGGACCTTTATAACGACCAAATTCTGCTCTTAAGGCGCGAAACGTGGCTACGGCAAAATTACCATTTCTGTAAAATCTTTTAACAATTCTAACGTGTTGTTAGGTGATTAAACGATTCATATTGTAAAATGGCAAACCTTAAACTAAACAAATCACACTTGAATGACATTTAAGTTTAACAGTTGTCAAAATACAGGGCTGTATTTTCCGAACTACGAAATGGACAACCCTGTACTACTGCTCTTTTTACGCGGTCGTATATGATAAATGAGTAATATATATTCGCTTCTTTTCTCTACTATTTAGGGGCTATGAACAGCTGATCTGTTAATCATCCTCTTGTAAATTCTCTCTGATATTCGCCCATTCATTGTTATTTGTATGCTATTATTCTCTGCCCTACTATGTTTGTTAGAACTTTATAAGTAATGCAAAGTAATGATATGCCACGACAGTTTTCGCATTTAAGTTTATCTTTTTTTTACGAATGGGGCATATTACCAGCTGCTGCCACTCTACAGGCATCTCCTTACTATTCCAGATAGTCTACATCTGGAATAGTTGAAGAAAGGTTTGAGCTAATTTCTTGCCACCAAGCTTCGGTAATTCTGAAGTATGTTCTTCATTCCAGGAGATTTATTCCCTTTGAGTTTCATTAAACTTTGCAACGATGGTACTTCTACCACTGTCTGGACTGTATTTATGACCTGTGGCTTATTATTCTGGTTTTTCGCTTAACAGCGCAATAATACCGTCATAAATACCATAAAAATTACAGCATTTCAAAATTCAATAAATGTTTTTGTTTATATATATATATATATATATATATATATATATATATATATATATATATATATATATATATATATATAAACCAAACATTTCAGATGGTAATTTACTAAGGTGTGATGTATAAATAATATCAAGACAAACTTATAATACTTAATACAAAGTATTATTTGACGCAGTGACTGAATGATTCATTCAAATTGTCGGTCAAAAGTAAGTACGCATAATAGATTATAAGAAGTCTGGACGATCTGAAAGGCATTTTGGTCCGGTGCCAAATACACCCACCGAATATGTTTCAACCAGTATTGAGGTTAAATGCAAATCATTTTCGTTTCGAAGCAGACAGGCTTTTTGCCGCTTTCAATGGATGACGAAAGTAAAATAAATGGTTTCCGATAACGACTGAAAATGAATCCTGAAAAAATTAATGGTTCAGATTCTGTTTCCTGATACTTAAAAGTTTTGCGCATCATATTTTATATGTTTTTCAATATAGTTATTTACTACTGTGATTAAAGGAACTGGAACAATATTTCGTTACGCGAACGTAAATGAACTAATTTGTGATTCTAATGTTTTCCATCATATTTAAGGTAAATATGAAGGCTACTATATACTTACTTATGTTTTGAGACAATGCTTAAATAACAATGGGTGTGAATGAAATGAAATGAAATGAATTAAATTCTGTATGCAATAAATGTATGTTACAGTAAAATTTCTAGCATATATATATATATATATATATATATATATATATATATATATATATATATATATATATATATATAATATTGAGGGTTGTCTATATTTGTCAATATAAGTATCAGAATTTTAACATGAGGTCTAACGATACCAACAAGTGATAATTTTATTTTATCTTGAAGAACAAATAATGGTATAATGTTTTGAAACTAATATCGTTCGAATATATCCCTCGGCTTCGTCTGGTGGAATGTATTCAGAAAATTCATTCTGAAGTTGATTTTCTGATAATGCGTATTTTCCATGACCGTGAAGGGCAACTTGGTTATATGTGTAATCCCCAACCACCCTGCTTCCCCACACACACACACACACACATTGGTCATTTGATTCTCACATTCAACTTAACTGTCAATTGTTTTTGAGTTTGTGTTGGGTTTTCATCCAATAACTTCTGCAATTCCGCATCTTCAAACGTTTTCGGCCTACCAGGACGTTCTTTGTCCTGAACGTTGAAATCTCCACATTTGAATTGTCGAAACCACGTTTCACATGTTCTTATGGTTGGAGCATGCTCACCGTAAGTCTCTACCAGCAAACTATGGCTTTCAGCATTTTTTTTTCTTTTGATGAAATAAGAAAAATAATGCGTGCCGCAAATGCACGTTTTCAGGCACAAAATTGGACATTTTCAAAAAATTATAAATCAATAAAGCTGTTATTTTGAGGTTAATGCCAGTAGAATAAAATGACATATGTATGAAATCATAACATTGCATACTTATGGCTAGTGGAATCTGTTACAAAAACCGAAAAGTAATTACCAACACACCTGGTATATCTATATATATATATGTTTCTAAATCATTCCGAATGAACGGATCGACGACACCCAGAATGATTTAGAAACATTATCTACCTTCCGTGAAAATATTAGATGTAACATATATATATATATATATATATATATATATATATATATATATATATATATATATATATATATATATATATATATATATATATATATATATATATACACATCTAATATTTTACATCTAATATTTTCGCTCGTGGACTAATCTATTTACAGTAGTGACGAATGTTTTATCTTGTTTAATCTGATATGCTGAGAAATTTGCTCGTGGACTAATCGATTTACAGTAATGACGAATGTTTTATCTTGTTTGTTAAATAGCGTCATATCTGGTCGGTTGTGCGTTATTTTACGATCGGTTATGAGGGTTGTGTCCCAGTATAGCCTAAAACCGGCATTCTCCAAGATTGGTTGTGGATTATAGTTATAATTCTGCACCTGGTTTTGAGAAGTCCAGTTCACAATGCCAAATTCTGAAGGAAAATTTTGCCCATTTCATCATGCTGTTTAAGATATTGTCGTGGCGCCATAATAAGACATCCCGCTGTGATATGTTGGATGCTCTCTACTGTGGACTTGCGTTTTCGACATAAATCATCTATACCTTGTTCTTTTAGGATATGTTTCCGATAGTTTAGAGACGATACAACCTGATCCTGTATAGCCAAAATATTACCCTCCGTTTCAGGGAACAAGTATGTACCTTGTTCCTTGTATCTTGAAATAAGCGTTTGAGTGTGTTCTATTTACGCTTCTTTTCATTATGTTAGCCTTATATCTGACGTGTAGTGTTTTGCCTGCCCATTCAGTTTCTAATTCTGTTAAGGATTTTGGTGGTGTTTCTTCCTCATTGGCCAGATCTAGAGCTGAGAAGTTACAATCTATGCCTTTTAATGACTGATGAATCGGTAAATTCGTGGTATAGAACAAGCTTCATAATTTTTGGACATGCATATTATGAGCCATTTCTACATGCACTAGACTCCTTCCACCCTTTGCTCTCGGTATATAGACTCTGCTGATTTCTGTTTTTGAGTGGTGTAATCGATATTTTGTTAGCATCTTTCGAATTTTAATATATATTCCTCTTAAATCTGTTTTTGTTCATTTAAGGATCCCGAATGAATAAGTCACACTTGGCATGGCCCACGAATTCAGAGTGAAGAGGTTTCTAGATGCTAGTTTAGTGGTCAAGATTAACGTTATTCTCCTGTATAGTTCATCCCGGAAGTACACGTTATATGTGTAATCCCCAACCACCATGCTGCCACGACATTTAATAATCTATTATTATCAATATTTAATAATTATAATAATTTATTATTACATTTTATAATTTATTTATAGCCCTAGTATCTATGTTCGGGTTTCATAATTCAGTTTTGTACCGAGTCTTCAATCAAATTTCGGTGGAATTCAATAATAAAACCATTGAATGAAAATCAATCATGCTTTCCACAAGCACACGTAGGTTCGAGAACCATACAGATATTTTTTGCTACATACATGGCAAATATACTTTAAAAGAAAGTAGAAAACGAATTCCTGATATTTTGTGAAAAGGGTATCTGGAATATTTTGTCGTTCAGTGAGGGAATCAGAGTAAATCTTGGGTTAAACATCTGATATGCAAAACATGGGTTGAAAATGTATGCAAGCGGATAAAAGGAAATAATAGTTCTCTAAAATTTGGAATAGCAATGTATGGAGGAATTCAAAAGATTTGACCATTTTTAATTTAAGAATCTGGAGAAGGTTACGCTAACGTGGAAAGAACTTCAGCAAGTTCGCAATGTTTCAAACTACGGAAGTTAAGTGATCTCATTTGGGAATTGAACTTCTGAAATAAGTTTTTCGAATTATTTGCCTCCAGATTAAATTTAAAAAATCTCAACTTGAAGAGATTTACCACTAAACACCAAATCCATTTTTTTTGAACTGCCCGACGCACGTTTTGCTAGCCATGTTAGCATCATCAGGAGATGATTTAATCTTTAGATAGATTAAATCATCTCCTGATGATGATGCTAACAAAAAAAAGTGATTTGGTGTTTAGTGTTAAATGAATCTCTTCAAGTTTAATGTTTCAAACCAAAGATTCCAATGGAAGAATTGATTTTAAAAAATCTGTTTTATTGTAGTACCAATATGTAGTAAGGCCAAAAAATCTGATTCCGACTGTAAAGGCGCCCAGAATATTTTCAACTACTCGTGTGTTTATTCTTTATCAGGACTAAGTAGATTTCTAAACTAATGTAAATAATTCAGTTCATCCTGATACGTCAACCTGTAAACATGGACTGAGGTAATACAGATAATCGTATCGCTGTTATAGAACTATACAAGTGCAATAAGTCTGCAACAAAGAATATCAACTTGCTCAAACCGGTAAAAATATTCTCAAAAATCGTTCGCGCTGAGAAACCATATAACGAAGATCTCAGTCCGACTGTAGAGCAAGAAATAGTTGACCTCGCGAGACCAGGATCCCAGCAGTCCTCAAAATGGTCGCTAAAAGGACTCGAAAAAATCCAACCCGAAAACAGAAAATCATACCCCGAGAGATGAAAATATCACTGAGGAATATGTCGTACATTATTAGCCATGACTTAAGGCTTGGAGATTACCGAAGATCTACCAGACAGTGATTGACAACAGCTTGGCGTAATATAAGAGCCAGGAGAGCGAATAGAGGGCATATAAAACTCCTTTTCAGAGATCAAAAGATTTTCACTATTTAAGAGAAACTCAAAATCATGAGTTTATGCTCATAGCTCTCGGAAAACTGCTGAAAAAAGATGAGAAAGTGGAAATGGTCAAACATCTCGAGAACGCTTTGAAGTTTCTTAAGAAAATTTTATACACAATCAATAGGAAATGTTGGCCAATTTTTAAATGACAGTAGTCGAATTTAGCAATGTTGGAAGGGGCATTTTTTTCTGGATTCAACGATGTAAATATGGTATTTTCATTTTTTCAAAATAGATTTAAAAAAATGGTATTTAGATTCGTTTTAGGGTATATATAATATATATATATATATATATATATATATATATATATATATATATATATATATATATATATATATATATATATTTAGTAGGTTATGAAATTATGGATGATAGATGAAGTATTTGATTACACTTGACAATTGTTAACGTTAATTTTTGAATTTCAAATTTCTTTCAATTTCAATATGTGTTTAACTGAAAGCCAAGTAATTGAAATACTAACAAATGCTGGATACGGTGATCGAAAACACACTTATGCTGAAGTTTATCGATTATTTAATGTGTTTAAGTGTATCGGAATAAAAACATCACTAAAAAAGTTTCAAAAAAGGTGAAAAGATTCAGTGATATATACAGAAAACTAATTTTTCTGTTATATCACTGAATACTTGAGTTACAAAATACAATTACTACAAGAATGAAATGAAGATGATTTTGATCGAATAGTTGAAGTTTTGCGAAGTTATGGTGGAAAAATATATACCAATCCAAATTTTGTTTCAAATATTATTTTCACGAATGAAGCAACATTCTGTTTAAATGGTCATGTTAGTAGGCACAAGTGTAGATACTGGGCGGATACTAATCCGCACTGGATGGAGCAGGTTCATACACAGTATCCTCAAAAGTTAATTGTTTGGATGGGATTTAGTGGCTATAATACTATAGGACCCATTTTAGATCTATTGGAATTTCTTCCATATCATCCCAAACTTTTGTGTCTGTTTCGAAATTTAAATAATCAAAACCAAAAAATATAGTTACAGCAAGATGGTGCATCAGCATACTATGGCATTAACGGTAGAAATTTTCTTAACACTACTTTCCCAAACCGATGGATCGATTGACGAGGGGTTGTCGAATGACCGGCAAGGTCACCAGACTTGGCACCACCCGATTTTTTTTTGTGGGGCTATTTAAAAATTACGTTTACCTTAACAGGCCAGAAAATCTCGAAGATCTCAAATTCCGAATTCGACTAGAAATTGCCGATATACCTCTTATCTGGGGGGAAAACGCAATTCAAAGCTTCCTCCGACGTATCCATTATTACGTATCCAGGAAGATAATGGTGAACATTTTGAACACCTTTTGAAAACAGTTTTTTAATAAAAAAAAAATATATAATTTTGATATTGTGTCTTTAAATCTGATATTGACAAAAGATACCGAAACACTTTTAAGCCATTTTTGTAAATCTATTTAAAAAAAAACAATATTTACCACTTTGAGTTCAGAAAAAAAAGCTCTTACTAATAACGCCAAATTTAAGTACAGTAGTCATTTAAAAAAAAACCAAGTTAGCCATGGGGTTTCAAATATGGGACAAGAAAAAAAAAAGATATGAAGATGAAGATAAGACCCAAAAAGTTGCAAATATTTGCTGATGTTTGTGTACAAAATTTCATGAAGAAATCTCAAAGCGTTCCTTATATATATATATATATATATATATATATATATATATATATATATATATATATATATTATATATATATATATACATATATATATATATATATATATATATATATATATATATATATATATATATATATATATATATATATACATATATATATATATATATATATCTATATATATATATATATATATATATATATATATATATATATATATATATATATATATATATATATATATATATATATATATATAATATATATATATATATATATATATATACATATATATATATGTACATATATATATATATATATATATATATATATATATATATATATATATATAATACATATATATATATATATATGTATATATATATATATATATATATATATATATATATATGTATATATATATATATATATATATATATATATATCTTTTTGGAAGTAAGAAAAGAAACATCGAAGCTAATTAGACAAACTAAAAGAAAATATGAAAACAATCAACTTAATGAAATAGAAAAAGATTTCCAAAAAAATAACACCCGAAACTTTTACAAAACATTTAAAACTAAATTAACAGGCTATCAACCGCAGAGCCTATGCTTTCAAAAGGAAAACGGACAATTAGCTCTAAATAACCAAGACAATTGCAAGGAACTTGCGAAATATTTTGAACAAATACTAAACTGTCCTGAGCCCTTAAACAAATTACCAACACTAAACCCTAAACAAACAAACCCAGATTCATTACCACCGAATGAAGAGGAAATAATTAGGCAAATCAAGCGGCTTAAAAATAACAAAGCTTCTGGTGAAGATGGAATCACTGCTGAACTTTTGAAATCCGCTAGTCCAGGTACAATCAAGGAAATAACCAAAATTCTACAAGAAGTTTGGCGAACCGAACGGATTCCGGAAGACTGGAAAGATGCTCTAATCCATCCACTACATAAGAAAGGAGATAGAACGGATGTAAACAACTATAGAGGAATATCTCTTCTCCCAGTTTGTTATAAGATTTTATCTCAATGTCTACTAGACAGAGCACAGGGACAGTTAGAACCGAACATTGGTGAATATCAAGCAGGTTTTCGACCGGGCAGATCCTGCCCTGAACAGATCCTGAATCTAAAGTTGATTCTAAGACATCAAAAACTGCACAATAAAAATCTCGTCTGTACATTTGTGGATTTCAAAAAAGCATATGATTCTATTGACCGCGAATCTTTATTCCGAATCTTGAAAGAACAAGGACTAGATCTGAAAACGCTGGCAATTATTAAAGCAACATTAACTAACACGAGGTCAAAAGTTAAATTCATGGGTGACATCTCAGAGCCCTTCGAAATTAAAACTGCTGTGAGACAAGGGGATGGACTCTCGCCACTCTTATTTAACTGTGTTCTAGAAAAAGTAATACAGGAGTGGCGTGAAAAAAAGTCGGCACTGAATATTGACCAGCCCATTAAACTGGGGAGAACCAACATCAAAATTGATTGTCTGGCATTTGCTGATGATCTAGCAATTTTAGCTCAAGATGTATTAACGGCACAGAAACAGATTGAAATCCTAAAAGAAACAGCAGAAAAGGTAGGACTCCAAATTTCCTTTGAAAAGACAGAATACATGACCTGCAACAGACTAAGAACACCATTTCTAAAAAACGAAATATGGTAACATCAGACGAGTCTCTCAATTCAAATATTTGGGGGAAATAATCATGGAAAAGGGGTTGGAAAAAGCGGCCAATAAGGGTAGATGTCAAAAAATGGAAACGGCATTGAGACTTACACAAAATATTTACAACAAAAAATGCCTATCTAAAAACACAAAACTGAGACATTATAACACGGTTATTAAGCCAGAATGTCTATATGCTGCAGAAACGCCCATTTTGAATAGAAAGAGGGACATCGAGGACATTGAAAAGAAGGAAAGAAAAATCATAAGAAAAATCCTAGGCCCCAAACAAATAAATAGCACAACATACCGACTTCGAGAAAACCAAGAAATCAAACAATACACAGATATACATAGCGATATGAGAAAAAGAAGACTTAAGTTTTACGGACACATCAAACGGATGAATCCGGGTAGGCTAACTAGACAAATAGTCGAATTTTATGAAAATAGGAGTAGAGCTAAAGTAGAAATAATTAAATGGATTGCTGCAATTAAAGAGGACCTAAGATCAGCAAATATTACACAAAGTGAAATTCAGGATAGAGGCTGTTTCAGACACAAGGTTAACGTTTGGAAGGTTGGCCAGAGAGAAAAATGTAGGAAGACTGGAACAACTTGGTCTGACGAAAGGAAAAAAGCTCATAGCGAAAGAATGAAATTAGTATGGGCTCAAAGGAAGGCTAACAACAACAAACGCCTCTAATTGTACTTCGTGTGGTCCACCAGGGCCCATACGTGAATAATAATAAATATATATATATATATATATATATATATATATATATATATATATATATATATATATATATATATATGTACATATATATATATATATATATATATATATATATATATATATATATATATATATATATATATATATATATATATATATATATATATATATATGTATATATATATATATATATATATATATATATATATATATATATATATATATATATTATATATATATATATATATATATATATATATATATATGTATATATATGTACATATATATATATATATATATATATATATATATATATATATATATATATATATATATATATATATATATATATATATATATATATATGTACATATATATATATATATATATATATATATATATATATATATATATATATATATATATATGTACATATATATATATATATATATATATATATATATATATATATATATATATATATATATATATATATATATATATATAATATAAAAATATTATTTCTTTCGCGCAAATAATTGTTACAATGTTAATGCGAACGTGTAGTGTATGTATATTTACATTAAGCTTATCAAAGCACAATTTTCATTAGAGGATCATTATCACGAATACCTTGAAGTAGTGCTTGCTTACTTTTAATGTATTTTATTGCTTCTATCAAACGAAAATCTTTCAAGGTTTTATTAGCACATAAATTTCAAACAGTAGTTAGTTTCGAAAACGGCCTTTTTAATTTGCTATTTATTAGGAATTTATTGTTTGCAATTCGGGATAATTGTAATGTGGTAAAATATTGCCTGGCAATAAAATTGTTCAAAACCATAACTATTATATTGCTCATTTATGAACTGATATATGTATTATATGGAAAGTACTTTCATGTTTAATAAATACATGGTTTTATTGGATACAAATATATATGTACGCCTTAGAAAAATCAAAATTGTATTGTCATTTAGTTGAGTTATCTAAAAAACGAAAAATTAAAATGAGTATATTCATCATATTTTATTTTTTTTAATCAAGCAAAGGTAAAATGAGATACAAACGCATAAAGAATATGCTGCATATATTACTATGATTCAAAAAATAGGATAAATTTTGTTTAAAAATTTGCTCGCTTGCGGTATCGACATCACCATTTGTTTCTTAAGTTTCATATAATTTCGCTTGTTCGGAGACAAAATAAATTTAGATAAATTAATAAATACTTTATGTTTGATTTAACAAGTAAAAAGTGTTTGATTTAAATAGTAGTATGCTATTTATAGTGATAAAGCAGTAAGAAAAAAAATACATCTTCTTCGTTAAAAATTTTGGTTCTGGTGATTTTTTTATAAAATGTACCACGTAAAATGAGATGATTGGTTGATGTTGATGATTGGTTGAGATGATTGGTGATCAGCACATTAAAGATATATCGGAAATACAATCGGATGCAAAACCACTGAAAATGAATAAAACTGAACAAAATTGGTTCCAAACAGTTTAAATTACACAATCTGAAAATTTGGAAGGCTTGCAGCAACGGTTCGTAGGGGAAAAGCAGATGGGGCACCTATAACCAAATTTTGGAATGGAGATAAGGAAATGCGTCGCAAACAAAAATTTTACCTTTCTTAGTATCATACACACACTTTGCTGTGTAGAAATACGAGTGCAACTGCCATCAAATTTTCAAACAGGTACCTAGATAATAAAATTTTGCTAAACTCACCATAGAACGATGACCATTAAATATGTTTGTAGTTGAAGTCCATTCTCCTAAATTTCTGAGCAGCAAAGTGGTCGATGACTTGATCATTAAAATTTGAAATTGACTTCACAAGTTTTTTTTAATAGATAGCATTGCGAACGCACATAGCTGTTTCTGGCCCATAGTGTTTCATAGAAATGTTTTGATTCGTTTGAGGGTAAAGAAACATCTTTCACTTTCCACAGTCGTCATAGGGACGGTACACAAAACAGTGAGCAATTCCACAGATTCACTAAATATTGATGTTAAATTGTTTTGGATAAACATTTGCAACAGCGGCACAGCCCCACTGTATTTCATAAAATCGTCCCGTGCGTACATTACCGAGGGTTAATTTTTGAATTTTAAGTCATTTACGTTTGCAAACAGGTTACACACAATTGGAAAAACGGCTCGACATTCACCAAATTTTTCAGTGTCAAATAAATTTGCAACAGTTTGCAACATGCAACATTGAAACTAAAACGTTCATGAACCTGTATGGTTAAGGTATCACAGATTTCCTTACATATTCTGACATTCAGATTGGGGTCCTCCTTGTCAGTAAATTTCCGTTTCTTTCTGCGAATCTCTATGATCGTTGTAGATTCTTCACCAGTTAAGTTACCAAATTTTTTATTAATTGGTATTTCTATATTGTCTTTAATATTTTGAATGGCTGTTGAAAATGTTACCAAATTCTTCTTAACTTTAAATGCATTTAGTTACTTGTTTTGCAGTTGATCAAAGAGAATGTCGCAGTAAGGCATTATTTAATTGAACAAGAGCAACCAAAATTTAAAATTATCATCCACCAAATAATTTATTAACCCCTGAGCTTGATTAATAGAATTTTTATCTGACTCGGCGTCCATAATTTCTTCAAGGCATGTTTGCAATTCTTCTTTGTAAATGAAAACAGTATTCACACATTTAGACGTAAAGTTCCATTTGGTACGGGCCGCACGGGGTAGACGCTTTTTCACGACGCTGTCCAGTTGTCAGTTGTCCTTTTGGATGATCGAGAAAAGCGGGAAAAAACAGATTTGTAAAAAACACCTTTACACCTTTTTCTATTGTACAACACCTTTCAATTATTAGATTTAATTGGTGATTTTTCATGACAATCCGGTTCTCAAATGTTAATGCGACATTATTTCTATTCATATATTGCACTGAATTCATATTCACTATTGTAATCGTTTAAAACATTCACTGTGCAACCACTCGAAAAGTCGAAAAACACTATGGCGAAAAACACCTGGCTATTGAAAACGGGGCAGCGCCCAAGATATGGCGTTATAAATGCGTTTAATCTCCGGGTTATTAGCAAAGCGATGCATTGCTGTCTTTGTTTTTCGCACGCAATAGTAAAAAAAACAGTAGCGGCACAAACTTGTCTGTGCCCAAAGAACGTGTTCTTTAATCGGTGCGCTTCGGCAACTCACGACCTATTTCGTTACCGCGAATGACATTATGGATCTTAGACTATGGAAATCGCTAGAAGCCTGATCATAGACAGAACCGAGAATAAATTCATATAAAACCTGAAATTATTTTTTTCACTTCATTTTTTAATTTTTAGGTAGGGCTCGTGCCCACCTATTAAATTGAATCTTCATAAGATCAGGTCTAAAATTACGAAAATTTTAAATTGCAACGGCTTAGTCGATCGATTTGAAATTTTCACAGTGTCGTAAAAATTCAATTTTTAAAACGTTGTGTAGCATTTTGACATACCTCCGATACATCCTTAAAGTTTAAAATATTTATCATTAATAATTATCAAAAATAAATAATATTTAGAGGTTTTAATTAATATTTAAGTATTATTAGAAATTACATATTCATAGTTCTAAAGATTTAAATTAAAAATGTTTTTGCCGAAAAGTCAAAGCATATTCACACGCACAAATCAAGGCATATTCACTATAGTTGGTTAAATTTTTTTCAAATTATTTTTTATTATTAATTTAATTCTACATTATAGGTGAATTTTCCTAATTCATTTTTAATTATACATTATTTTCTAGCATTATCTTTATTAATTTTCCTTTTATATGTTCTGTAAAGCTGATATTCACGAATTTTCCATACGATTATACCTCCGATACATCCGTAATAACCATTTGAAAGAGCTCGAATCTGAAAAAACTCAATATTTGGGTTTTAATGTTGCGCTAAAAGCTATTCATGATTTCAAAATGTAACGAATCATCGCATTTTTTCAACTCACCTTGAAAAAAGTCGCTTTAAAAAATCACAAATCAAAATGTTATACGTATTGTCTGATTTTTCAATAATCTGGCGGTCAGAATATCATGTTTCCTGCGTGACAATACATTCACATACAATAATGTCAACATTGGTCTAATGTGTTTCAGTGTAGCCTTTTTTGCCAAAAAATGTAAACAGGTTGTTTTTTCTTCCGTTTTAATAGATTTCCCATTTAAATAATTTTGGAGAAGATGGAATAGATGGTCCAGAGGTGCGATGTCCGGTGAGTAAGATAGATAAAGCAAAACATCCCAATTGAAGTTCAACAATTTTCGCCGTACTTAAAACCGCTGATTAGTTTCTCCATGGTTGTTTTGTTGCATGTTGTTGTATACAATCCAATTTTTATTACCAGTTACCATCCGCTTCAGAAATAGAGTCTAAGAATTTTTTTTTAGCAAAAGATCGCACTAACGATTTGGCAAAACAGATTTCGCTTACTAAGTTTGTAAGGAACCCTCATATCGTATCAGCAAATTTATCCAATTTTTTCAGATGCTCAAAAATTATTTTTCAATTCGATTCTTCAATATTTGCTTATCTACTATATCACGAACTGTGGTGCAAGGATTTTCGGCTACTAAGGCATTCATTTCCTCGATATCAATGCTTGAAGATTGGCCAGAGCTATGTCGGTCTTCCAGGTTAAAATATCCAGCCATGAACCGATCAAACCACCTTTGCAACGTAGTCTTCTTAAAAGAACCCTTTCTAATCTCGAAGAGATTTACCACTAAACGCCAAATAACTTTTTTTATAAACTTCTCGAGAAGCGTTTCGTTAACCATGTTAGCATCATCTGGAGATTATTTAATCGGATTCAAATTAAACCATGTTACCACCATCAGAGGATGATGATAACATGCTCCTGATGATGCTAACATGGCTAGCGAAAAGTGTCCGATGGAAGAATTGAGAACCCTCTTTGTAAAAGTCACCATTGATCTTTACACCATCCTGTTCCCAATCCAGTTTACGGAATACTTCTTGAAGGCCAGCCGAGAAAAGAATAGGCGAATATTGCGTCACACTGCCAGTACATCCTCGCTCTATCATTAATTCCAACCTCAAGATCATCAAGGTGACTTGTCGGCTGTAGATTCATCATATATCGATTCTAATAGGTTTACATAGGACTCTCTCTACACCTTGGTTATGCAATGCATCTATTATGGACTACTTTGAGATTGAATCAAATGTTTTTTCATTTCGACAAAAGCCAAGCACAGTGGCATAGTGTATTCGTTATGTCTTTCTAGGGCCTGGTGTAAAACCTAGATGTGATCCATTGTACTAAATCCACTTCTGAATACTCTTTGTCACTTTCTCCACCAGGATATCCGGCATTTGTTCTTCAGTGGACATTGCTGTTTTTGACTGGTTCTGATACTCATATAACTTTGAATAAAAACTTCGGACAACCTCTAACATTTCCGCCCGCTGCCTGCACTCACGCATTAAGACAAAAATAATGTGCGTCCTTTTCTTTTTCAGCTTCTGTTTAACTTTGTTAATTCCCCTGATTTCTTCCAGAGTTTTTGCACTAGCTGCATTGTTGAATCGGGGCTTTTCTTCTCGAATGCGTTTTCTTATAGTTTTGCAAAACTCAACGTACTGGACCCTTCCAAAAGGACTGTTTGCATTCTTCATTGTACATCGTTTTCATTAAATTAATGATCTAATCGGAGATTTTTGAATGTTTATTTATTTTCTGGTGTTATTGAAGCAGCTGTTTCAAGCACATTGTTGGTGATTTCTTCATATTGGTCTGTAATTTCCATCTCGTCCGGGTTTTGCAACGCAGCAAAGCGGTTCGACAAAGCAATCTCAAAAAAGCATAATGTGGCGTAAATGCTGGTTATCTACCGACATTTTCAATTCGAATCAATTTCACTAAGTGAAGGCAATTCAAAGCGGAACTGAAAGCAAACATTTTAAATGCAACAGAAATTCATAATATGTAAATAATAATTACTAATCCAATACAGATTTTTGTTTACAACGTTAAAAGAGCAACTGATATAAAATTCCTAAGAGTTTTCCAGACAACTGAATACTTGTTACTCGTTATTAATGTTGCGTTGTTGATGAGTTAATTTTGTTTTCCCATAAGAGTAAAATAATTATTCTCTTGTAAGTGTAACAATAAATAAATATCAAATAAAATAATATAATAATTATCAAATTAAAAAATAAACTTTGTATATAGATTAAAATAATGAACAAAATTAAAATGCGAATTTTGTCATGAAACTCGGTATGTGGGGTTAAAATAATATTCTAAATAACCTATTTTCGAAATCCCTAACGCGAAGCAAAATATTGACAGTTAACCTAGTTTGTGAATTCGTAATAGGCTCAGTTTAAAGTTCAGATTTCAGTTGACTATCTTAAAAAATGTGACCCATCAATTTGTATCATTGTAAAAAATTCAAATCTGTATTCCTTCAAATAGAGTAGAAAATGGAGGTGTGTCTTTATCTTAATATATATATATATATATATATATATATATATATATATATATATATATATATATATATATATATAATTACATTTTTTCTGAAATATTTCTGAGATGTATGAATCATGTTACCGTACAACAAATAAAAACCCATAAATTAAAATCTGCCATCAGCAACATTGAATACCTATGTCTATTTGGTTCAGTTTATATTCTCACAAGTTGTATAACGCAAACACAATCAGTCAGGTGAACTCAGTCAGCTAAAAAACGTAAAACAGTCAACAAGTCAGTTGAAGAAACTACTACAGTCAACAAATCAGCTAGAATCTCGTATTATTAAAATTGTAGAAGTTTTACTGTAAAAGTAATAACTGTATCGTTTAATGGAATAAAAATAATTTTTTAAAAACTTGTGCTTTGCACATGGGATCCAAAAGTTATGTAAACTTGTCCATAGATCTTATTATAAGAGAAATTTTATACATTTGTGCTGTATCTTAAAATGATTGTGTAATTGATTTGATAAACAAATTTGCCGTTGATCTCGGTGAAACTTGATTTATTTCCGTTTTTCCTCGAGGCGATTTTGACTAACGGACGAATGTTTACGTTGCCAAATGGCACTTCGCATATTTCTTGCTGGCCCATGACAGAACGATAAAAACACGCCTCGATCCGGGCTTGATACGGTGCGAATTGCTCGCCTGGCACTTTCCGACGAAAATAAGACCAGAGATTTTGTTAAGGCGATAAATATGTTGCTTTCGGGTTAGTGATGCTGAGATATGGACGCCTTGAGTTCAGAATATGAATGTTCGAGATTGGATTTCGACAAAAATGCAACGGAGACGTATTTTTGCTGCTTTGCTGGTCAAATCTCGAATTTTAAATCCAGTATATTAATATATATCTTTAAAAATACACTAGTTGACATCGAAATTGCACCACCCAGAAGGATGTGCTCGATTTTTTGGTAATTCTTTTACATTTACTTATGAAAAAAATAATACAAACTTAATTTTCAAAGTAACCTCCCTCACTTTCTATTGCACTATCGGCAAATTTCGAACAACAGATCCAAAAAACTTGATATTTGGAAAAATTATTTAGGCTTTTTGCGGTTTCCTTAAGATATATGAAGCAACTATTAACTAGGTGATGATGTAATCATCGGAAAAGATGAAAATCCCAAAGGGGCCAAAATAGGATCGACATATTCGATTGCCTTAAAATCTCCTTGCCCATAACATGAATTTGATCAGTAACACCTATTTGGTGTGGATATTTGGTGTTGAGGTACTTGTATATGAATTACCAAAATTAAAATTAAAAATTATTTTTCTTGAATTTGAAAAGCTATCATACAACATCGAAGCGTCTACTCTTATACTTATACTTAACCGTGAGTTCATAAGGGACCCTTTTGAATTTTTCCCTAGCTTGTGTGAACGTTTAGAAATGACTTGCGGTATTACTCCGAGTCCTAGCTTTAACAATCTACAACTTTTCAGGTTATATATATATATATATATATATATATATATATATATATATATATATATATATATATATATATATATACATATATATATATATATATATATATATATATATATATATATATATATATATATATATATATATATATATATATATATATATATAGATTCGTATATTATACCTTGTTTTGCAGCTGAAAGGTGGCGCTTTAACATAATCATACTGCAGGAAAAAATCTGCAGTAAGATCTGCAAATAAGATCTGCAGTAAGATCTGCAAATAAGATCTGCAGTCAATGAAAGGTATAGGCCGATAACCTAATACTACAATAAAGAATAAATGGCTAACATATTGTAAAGAAATATGCTGTGATTTTTTTGTAAAAATTGTTCCCTTTTGCCCGAAATTATTTCAGAGTTTTTTGTTGTGTTATTTAGTCTTAGGAAAAATCGAGATATGGTCAAGCGGTGTTTGATAATGCCCAAAATCGAAGGAGAGTAGGCACAGATGTCGAAGCGCACAAACAACGTTCAAGATCGATGTCTATTGGTATGTCCACATAATATATATCAAATATTCCTTTCAACTTGCGTTATTGAATGCCTGATAGAAGGAACGCATGCCTCCTTCCTGTCCACATGTTTGCGTTAGTTTCATTCAACATTTCTGGCGAGTTCAGTAAAGACGGTTTTTTAAAAACGTTAAAAACATTTTATTTTCTATTACCTACTGTTAATTGTGAAATTTCAGTTTCATGAATATATGAATCTGACATTGTTAAGTTAGCCGGTATGAGTCCTGTTGTGCTGGTGTTTATAAGAGCATGGAAAATAAGGGAAAATATGTATGGACAAAGAAATATTTGGAATAATTACTACAATTTACTACAGGAAAATATATAGTAAAAAATATTCCTTACACAATGTTATTACTTTTTATTTTATTTAATCTAAGAGTCCGTTGTACTGTTAGGTGTAAGATTGAGAGTTTACATTTCAGCATGGTGGCATTTCATGAATTTTTACCCTCGATGAGTTCCTGTCCAGTGTTAATTGTTTAGCCTCATTCCGGTTAATTACTCGTTTTTCTGCCGCTTGTCGAACTTGTTCTTCCCATTTCAGTCTTGGACGTCCAATTTAATTTTTTCTTCGTGTTTTCACTTCAGAAATTTGTTTTGCTAATCTTTTCTCATTCATTCGGTGGATGTGCCCTAGCCAGATCGGTTGTCTTTCTTCTGAAACAGCTCTTTCGATTGGTTTGGTCTCCAGTTGTTCCCTTACTGTCGTATTTCTCACTCTATCCCTTCTTGTAATTCCCTCTAGTTTGCATAGGAATTTCATTTCTGCAGCTGTAATTCTACTTTTACTTCTCTTTGTTTAGATCCAAGATTCGCGGCCGTTTTTATTGATGATCTCAATACTTTCTGATACACTTCTGCTTTTACCTCTTTCGATATCTCTCTTTTTTCTAGAAATGTTGTTTTAAAGGTGTTGTATAGTTTGTCTGTTTTTCCCATTTTTTCGTTGATTTCACCATCCATTTTTCGATTATCCTGTATTAATATACCTAAATACTCATAGTTTTTGACTTGTTCCAATACCTTCTCATCGATTATAATTTTCTGTTTAATTTTTGTTCCTACAACTACCATTGTTTTGCTTTTGTCGATAGTTATTTCCATGTTTACTTTTCTTAGTCTTCGTTACATATCGCTAAGTTATGTTGCACTTTTTCTTCAGACTCTGAACTTAGGGCCATTTTATCAGCGAACAGTAATTGTTATGTTGTCACTTGTTTCATTTTTTTTGTATTCTATTTTTGTATTCTTACAATTTTCTTTGCTATTTTTTACAACATCGTCAATAACTAATGATTGTAACAGTGGACTCAGTACGCAGCCATGTCTTAGGCCTATTACTATCTCAAATTCTGTGGATTCATCGTTATGTGTTCTTACTTTATTCTTGTTGTTGTTGTATAAGGCCATGATAATTTTTATTACTCCCTCTTCTAGAGCTTTTCTTAAGACTTTTCTAGACAGCCCTTCTTTTAACTCTATCAAATGCATTTTCTGGTTAATGAAACAAATATGAATTTCGGTTTCTTTTCTTAACAGTTTTTTTCTAGTTGTCTAATTATAAATAGCAGATCTTGTGTGCTTTTACCATTTCTAAAACTATGTTGTGGTGCCTCTAATGTTGCTTCTAATTTTTCTCTCTCTAAATATTTTTTCAGATAAACTTGTTAATGTGACTCTATAGTTTTTACATTCTTTGATATCTCCTTTTTTATAAAAGAACAATATTATACCCATATTCCAGTCTGTTGCTTCTTTCTTTTCTGTTACGATATCGTTTAGTAGTGGCAAAAATTGTTCCTTTGCTATTTCTCCCATATATTTCAGCATTTCGGCTGTGATTTCGTCTTGCCCTGAAGAATACAAAAAAATAATAAAAAATGTATTACTACTAAATTATATATTTTTTATTCTTAAATATATAATTTAATACATTTATTTAATTTAATAAAATTAAACTACATTACTTTAAATTAAATTTGTAAATTATTGCAAAAACTTGCAGATTATCTCAAGAAGTTGAAAGCGAAAATGCAAGATTCCCCAACATCTGTGGCAGTCGGTGCGCTTCCTTTGTGTCTCGTCGTAAGTCATGATTTTTCCTTGCGTACTTGCATGCCTCTCGTTCAACACCGCATGCGTCTAACCTTGCAACAAATGCATGCGTCTTGACGACCAAAAGTTGAACAAGTGTACAAGTATACCTTATGACTTACAGCGAAACACATGGGTTGCTGAATAAAGTAATTGTTATATTACTTAATAAGGTAAATGTTATATTTCGGCCCTCTGTACTCCGCAAACAATGATCTAAGCTTTTAAGTAAAGTTTTGTGGTACGAATAAGGTGTTCATAAATATATATAAGGTGTTATGATATAAGCAACATATTTGCAAGCACATTAGAAAGTGTCACAATAGCTTACAATATGTTCTTTGAAAAAATCTAGGTTGAAATGAGCAGCCAATTAGATGCCCTAAGACCAAATCAGCTTAAGTATTGTTTTGTAAAGTAGAATGTGATTATCAAGTAAGAATTGAGAGTTACATTTAATGAACCAGTCCAGATGCTTAATTCAAGATGTCTAACGAAGTATTTAGCATCATTAACTTAGGGTGTCAAGTCATTGAGCTTCTCACAGTCATTGAGCTTCACTGAAATAGGACCTAGGAAATAGGACCCTTTTTCATCCTAACGTGAATTTATGATATTCGTCTTTCCCAAAAGCCTAAACTTAACCTAAACTTAACCTAAACTTAAAGCTTCAAACAATGGATTGTAAGTGGTTAGAAGAAGCGAAAATCGCAGGGTACATCAATTTGATTTCGTTACAATTACTAAAGTTCGGCCCATGCAAGAAGGGCACAAACGAATAAAATAATGTATAAAAATTGAATGGCACAAGGTTTAGACTGTATGTTGTTTGCAGTAGTACTCAATTGTATTAGGAGTGTTATTGGACCTATTCCTTCATTTATCTGATAGTCGACGGTATAGCGTTATTCTGCTGCTGAAGGACAGGACAAAGAACTGATCAAAGTCAGGTATTTTCAATATATCCCTGCATACCTTAAGTTGAGTTATGCACAATAAATGTTCACCAGATTGCTGATTGTTTGAACCAGCTCAAGTTGATTTGGCTTTCAATACACTACCAAACAAATAGAAACTTCATTTCCCAGCACCCATAGTTGCAGACATTGAGACCATTATAATCTAAATACTAATTAAAGGAATTAGTTTTGACGTCTTCAGAATTCACCCCAATAGGTCGATAAAAACGTGACTGATCTTCGAGGTATATTTCTCCTGCATTAAACTTTTCGAACAACTTTTACGCCATACGAGTTGGGATCACCAAACAGTTTGCATTCATCGATGCGTTCATCACTCTGATCTGTGCGAAGCGATAGCTCAAAAGTATTCGAATTAAATTTGCATACATTTCCTAAATTAACATAAACAAAAACGTTGAATTTATCGTGCAAAAGTATTTGAAGAGAAAGTTGTATAGTCTAAATATATTAAATAACTAGTTTTAAAAATTAGTTTAAAATAATACACACATATATACTAACTTTTAGATAGTGTTGGCTTCTACTTGATGGAAATATCACAAATGTTTAATGAAAGACTTTTTGTCAAAGTTTTCACTTTGTCATACAGGATGTAAAGGACAGTATTTTCGTAAATTAAACCAACGATTGTTTACATCATTTTAAAGAAAAAAAGTTCTTTAAAACAAGGATCAAAAACCTAATGGTTCCGGCGAAAAAAATTCAAATATATAAAGTCACCAATCGAAAAGCTATGATAAGAATTGAGATTGCAAACAAATATGTATAAAACTATATTTGGCGAATATTAATTGGTTATTACTTACGGAATAAACTAATAAACTAATGAACATTATTAAAATATATTTTTTGTTAAGAATCAGGCCCTACATCACCCAAGAATGAAGTGACAACGTCGCAACATCGCCACAACAAATAATGTTATTTGAATATAGTGACAAGAATTATTTCAAGATATGTCAATGTCATTTAAGCTCGATTTAAAATAAAAATATATCCTGTACGTAAATATTACGATATACATCTTAATTACTGAGAAACTCTCCAAAATTTCAAAGAGGTTAGGCGTGGTTACGAGCAACGATATCCAGAAAGGTCACTTTCTGCTCGTCAAATGTTGGATCCGGGTAGTGCACAGTAAAAAAATTATGTCATTGCGTCAAAAAAAGTCTGTGTGCAAATTTTTGTGTTAAATATTCAACATTTTTGTGTGTTGATTTGGATTAACACAATACGAATGGACTTGACAATACGTTGGAATGGACAACACAATACGATTGTGTTGTCCATTCGCTTTCATTTTTAACATATCAAGTGTTATTTCGTTTAATAGTAACACTTTAAATGAGTTACTATAAAATTAATACAAAATTTTGTTGATTTTATCCTAGTCATATGTTGAAGACTCCTTGACACCTATTGTTTTTACGCCGTAAGAACGACGCTATGTTGCATACAATATATGTTATGTTCATCGTGGCACGGTATAAATATTATCAATTATTATAAATTCTATTAAAATATCAATAACAATCGAAACGTACGAAATGAAAAGTATTTAAATTTTATAAAAATATATATGGATAAAGTGAGCTTATACATAATTTTATTCTAAAGGTCGGTTTTTTTTAACATTTAAATGTGCCAAAATTTTTATGCTTCATCGTAGAGTATTTTAACGCATTTTTGTGTTACGTTTAACATTAATTTGTGTTATATGGTTGACACAAAGCGTTTATGTTAAAATAACACAAAAAAATTGTGTTAATCGCTTTTTTACAGGCGATTTGTGTTAAAATTGATGCAAAATTTGTTAGTGTGTGTTTCCAAAACTTCAAGAATGTGGGCGTCAGCGAAAAATCGACCCTGAAGTCGAAGAATACATTTTATATCTTGTTGAAGAATGTTAAATGAACAGCACCAAAAAGTACTTACTCTACCTTAAAGAGTACAAGTACTCTTACCCGTTAATTTGTTGCTACCGATCAGATTATAAATATACCAGAACTGTTTCAACATGTTCGGGAAAACTGGTTGAAACGGGGCTAGGCTTGGTGTCAGTCTTGGCACCAAGCCACCCCATATCTGGTGGATATTTTGAACAATTAATTTAATAAAACAATTAATCATGTGTTTCTTAATGTGTCGTGAATTGTTTAAAGTATGTTATGTGTGCGTGTTAAGTGTGTTATGTGTTATGTATACGTTTTCTTTTTTTGTAACAAAACAAACTAAATTTATGCTGAGATATTGAATTGACGGATATAACAATATTAGGTTTTATTTTCAAATAATACCCTAAGAGGCCTTACAAAGAATACCTTAATGAAACAAAAAACTGAATTCTGTTCGATCGATATAAACACGACGTTGTCCGTTATTAAGGAAACATAAAAAGTTCTGACCTGTTTCCGAAAAAATGCTTTCATTCTGGATACATGATTTAAGGACACTTTTTGTTCAAAATGATGTAAAGAATCGCCGATTCAATTTATGAAGGTACTTTCCCTTACACCCTGTATAATGAAAATAATATAGTATATAATAATTTAATTAGTATAAGAATAAAGTGGAAATTTTTATAAAAAGTCTTTCACTAAACAAAATATATTAATTTATACATTTTTGAGTACAAATATGATTTTTTTGGATATGTTTTCCACACTATAACCTATTTTCACACTATATATGAGATTCTTTCAGAAATATGTTTTTCGATTTGATCTGAAAGTTAAAGAACAATGATTAAGCTGAAATTCAACTCTTGCCAAATTCCTGTCTCAATATGGCAAAACAATCACGAGCTGAAGTGATTTATGTCGGTAAATATCTCGAACTTGGCCATCAAACGTTGCCCGCTATTAGTTCACGTTTTACATTTTAAGATATAACTATAACTCATCCTGTATATTTAGAAATCGATCTCATATGGCAGAAGGTGGTGGCAAACTGGTCGAATGGGTTCCAGATGTCGGAATTTTAATAAGGGGTGGGTTTATGTTTTTTCTTTCCCTTTTTTTCTAGTTTTGGGTCGCTTCGAATTACATGTCTTTCGGAGAAAAAATGTTGGTTCATATAAGTAAAACATATATATATATATATATATATATATATATATATATATATATATATATATATATATATATATATATATATATATATATATATATATATATATATATATATATATATATATATATATATATATATATATATATATATATATATATATATATATATATCTATATCTATATATATATATATATATATATATATATATATATATATATATATATATATTATAATTGTCATCATAAATTGAGGTGTTCAGTATATTGGATCAATTCACCAGGGAAAGGTACATGATTCACGAATTGAGCTCTAAAGCAGTTGGTAGGCGACCCCTACTTTGAGAAAAAATAATCTTTTCCGATGAAGTGCACTTCTGGCTTAATGGGTGTGTGCATAAACAACTGCAGGATTTGGATTGATGATAATCTTCACGTGATTCAGAAGTTACCTCTTCATCCTCAGAAAATTACTAATTGGTATAGTTTTTGGGCTAAAGGAGTGACAGGACCGTATTTATTTGAAGGCGATAATGGAAATCGTGTCATTTTTAATGGCAAATACTATAGGAATATGCTAACAGAACAGGTTTGGCCTACATTGATACATGTAGATATAAACAATGTTTTCTTTCAATAACATAATGCGGCTTGTCACACATCCTGCCAGACAATCGATATATTGCAAGACAATTTTGATCTTAAACGAAACAATTATAAACAAACAAATTATAAAACGCGATATGTGTTAAAGAGTATTCGAAAACTGGGTCTCCTGAATGTATACCACCAGACAAAGTCGAGGGACCATTGTATGGTGATTATTTTCAAAATATAGTGCCTTTATTTGTTTTTCAATATAAACAATTCAATTTCACTTGTAGTTATTACTGTGCCTCATTTTAAAATTCTGATATTTTTATAAAATTATATAAATATTGTTATTACAACCTAACATATAGTGAAACAAGAACTAAATGAATTCTAAATTGATCGTATTACAGCTTAGTTTCAAAAATCACTCTAAATTCACATGAGCATGAAGTTGCGTGAGTTATACTAATACACGTTGAGATCCTTGACCAATGATATATATCCGCCTCTATATAAAAAACATTTAAAAAAATAATCGTTGAAATGGAAGTGCATTCCTCGGTGAAGTATTGATGCACTATATGCACCTTCTGTCAAGTCAGGTGTGTGTGCTTCCGCAATTTACACTTTTTACAAAAACGCAACGTGTGAAACTGTTAGTTTAATGTTTTCATTAAGAAACAAAAGCATCATTTGATTTTGTTTTCTCAGTAAACACATGATGAAGCAAAACGCATGACAACGTCCAGTATTAAAATGTGTTTATATTTGACTCAGGTATTTATTTACTGGTTAGATATTATCTTTGGGGGTTTTATTGATTTAATGCTTTATTACAAAAAAAAAACATATATGAGACTGTCATCATTGATAAAATAAATAAGCAATAATGAATGGTTATCTGAATCTACAGGAAACACACAAAAATCTTCTCCATTTAAAGATATCTTATTTTTGGTTTAACACTTTTTCTTAATTTCAAAATAGGCTAAAACTTTTTTTTTGAAAATAGCATTTTGTATTTATTTGCAGAACGACAAATGGAAAAAGCATTATTTTTTATCGTTAGAAATTCTTTTTTTAAACACACAATACGCAAATATGTAGCCAAATTGTTCGAGATTGGGTCTGTAGGTGACGCTACAAGGCAAGGCATATCACAAACTGGAAGATCTGTCATAAGGGTCGTAAATCGACATGTAAGAGAGTGCTAGGGAAGTTCCAGGAATATCAATCAAATTTTAAAACAAGATTTCATCTTCCTCCATATAAAATCCAGATAGTGCAAGACTTTAATCGTTATAATTTCTAGCTGCGATTACAGTTCAGTCGTGTCTTCTAAATGTTACAGATGCAGACGAAAACATTGTTAAGAAATTGTAGATGTCTGATGAGGCCTATTTTCACCTAAATGGATTAGTGTATGCTTGAAAATGTGTACTTATTTCAATTAGGAGATACCAAGGTCGATTGGTTTCAGCATGGTGATGCTATAGCCTGAAATACTTTAACAACTGCAATATTGCAATATTGCAACAGCTGCAATCTCTCAAAAAATGAAAATCTGAAGCCTCAAAAACTACATCAGTTCAAAGACAATACTTGGCGAAAAATAGAGGGAAGATCAAGGTCAAGAAATATTAACTAAGTTAATGGGAGATATAAAAAAATCATCAATTTGATAACGCAAAAATTATGATGATCTCAATATCAAATCAATATGATCTTTGACTTGATGGCGACAAAGGCTTTTAGTATCTTTATAAAGGGTTGCCCAATAAACGAGTCAAAATTTAAAATGAGTGATGAGTGATAAGTGTGAAATTTTAAGTGATAATCCGGTAATTTTCATTTTTCATCCTGAAGAACCAACAATGGAATTATGTTTTAAAAATCATGTCGTTCAAATATTCTCTTCGGCTTCCTCTGGCGGTATGCAGAGACTTTTGGGGATCCAAATTTCGATGAATTTTTCACTATATTGCATGGTATATTTTTAATAGTGGTTTGAATGTTTCATTTAAGGTTAAAAATTGTTCAGAGTTTAATTCCGTAAAACAACATTTTATTGCCTGGCGAGATTTAACAAATTATCGTCTTATTGAAAGAAAACATTGTTTATATCCACATTTATCATTTCAGGCCAAAGATATTCTGTTAGAATACTCCTATAGCATCCACTATTAATAGTAATACGATTTCCATCACTGTCTTCAAAATAATGCATGTAATAATGTAATAATGTGCCAATATGAGGTCCTATTATCTCCTTCAGTCCAAAAACTTCACCAAACAGTGACTTCCAGAGAATGAGAAGGTAACTCCTGATCCTGTATCACTTGTGAATTCTTATCGGTTGAAAATCCTATACTTATGTTTGTTCATACAGACAGAGGGGGTTAGGGCGCCGCCCATCTAGCCTTTGTCACAGTAAACAATTTTTCAGAGAAAAACACCATATTTTATTTCCGTCCAGTTTCTTTCGTTTAACTCATTTTCCTGGTTCACCACCTGTATAGGGTTTCACTAGTACGAAAAGTAAAAAGGAGGAAGGAGAAAGAAACAAAATCTTCATCAGCACTATTTTTTTCTACGCCCTCCCATTTTAATAACCTACGAGCCGCCACTGGTTCGTCAAAAAGGCGCTTCGTCAAAAAAGGAATATATATATATATATATATATATATATATATATATATATATATATATATATATATATATATATATATATATATATATACTTGTCATTTTTGAAGAAAATTTAATCATAGCAGTAAAAGACTATAATGTTGTATTGCTACTTCATATATTGCGCTCATCAATTATAATAGGTTTCATTTGCTTTATATCATTTTATAAGAACAAGTCATATAATAGATAATCTTCGCTGAAGTGTAGAGTGGATGTTTTTGCATTCTAATTGCTAGTTGTCTGGGCTGCGACATTGTTCTAAGTTTTGATGGAAACTTTTTGATGTAACTCGCAATTTGTAATAGACAGTTCTGAGTACACTGCGATTCGCAGTATTTTGTTTTTCAGTATCGGAATTTTATTTAAGTTTGTACGCAGGCATATTTAATTAGTATTGGGGTGGTGCCTATATTAATTTAAAGAGTTAGTTCACAGTGAGTAGTATTGTAGTATTTGAAAGAAGAATACTTTTTTTGGAGTAGTAAATGACAATGGAATTTGGAGTATCATATATAACTTCGAATTCAAGCAGTTATACGAAGATATGGATATTCTAGACTATGTGAGGGAATAGAGACTCAGATGGGCCGGACACGTGGCGAGACTGCCAGAAAGCAGATACCAAGAAAAACCATGGAGCGGCAAATATGAAGTAACAGAAAGAGAGGTAGAGCAAAGATACGGTCACAGTGCAATGTAAGAAAATATGTTGAAGAACTACTCCACATCAAAAATTAGCAAGGGGATGCTGGAGATCCATCCGGATCAAGGCCAATGTTGAAGGAAGTCAAGGCTTACTGACGGGCTGGAGCACCACAGGAAAAAGAAGAAAAAATATTAAAGAGTAATGGTATATTCCTCTATCAGATACCTGCTTTATTTTTTTTTTATTAGTTGGAGTAAAATTGTGTACCGATATTTAAAAGGATATCGTCAGGGAATGTATATAATATTGCCGGTATTTAGAATTTGTGCCATAAGCTATCGAAGGCCTGGGCTACCAGCCGTAGCTACAGCCGTAGAGTGCAATCCTACATTCCTAGTTATTTGTGTTCAAAGCCCTCTTCCATTGTTTGTGTTAATCATTATACTAAACTTGAAGAGATTTACTACTAAATACCAAAACGCTTTTTTGAACTGCTCGACGCACGTTTCGCTAACCATGTTAGCATCATCAGGAGATGATTTAATCTGTTAATGATAATTAACAATAGGCTGTTAATAATAATAGGGCTTTGGATGCATATGAACGCATACAAATAGAAAAATGTAAGAAAATCATGGACCGAGATAAAGGCCGATTCCTTTCAGTCAAGTTTTTCATTTATTAATGTAAGGCTTAGTACACTTCACGGTTCATGATTTTTACACGCTTCGTTAGGTATGGTTTTCATATAAATAGAACATAGTTTAGTTTTAGAATTAGATTAAATCATCTCCTGATGATGCTAACATGGTTAGCGAAACGTGCGTTGAGCAGTTCTAAAAAGCGTTTTGGTGTTTAGTGGTAAATCTCTTCAAGTTTAGTATTTCACACCAAAGGTTCCAACAAAAGAATTGATTAATCATTATAGTTGGTGGCATGTCCAGTGTCCTTTTGAAATCGAATTGTAATGTTGGAATTACGTCTCGTTTTGCAAATCTCTTCACAGCCTAATGTGGACAATTTTCTCAAAAACTTTCGCTTGTGTACAAAAAAGAAAAATTGGCCTAGATCTATCTATTTGTGTGTGTGATCTCTACTTGTTCCAGGTTTATTGAAAATAACCTAACCTCAAACTAGTGTTGAATAAGAAATATTAGATGAATTAATATTTGTCACATTTGCAGACGATACTGTTCTACTAACAGTGAACCAAATCATAGAAATCTTACCTAGAAAATTACAATCAGCAAGCGATGAAATAGTTATTTGGACCAAAAAATGGAAAATCAAGCTCAACGAACTGACATCTATACATGTCAACTTTACCAACAATAAAATAACAAAGCAGCTCCCTCTAGATATGAATGGTAAAACAGTTCCATATGAACATGAATATATTTACCACTAAACAGCAAAACACTTTTTTGAACTGCTCGACGCACGTTTCGCTAACCATGTTAGCATCATCAGGAGATGATTTAATCTAATTCTAAAACTAAACTATGTTATATTTATATGAAAACCATACCTAACGAAGCGTGTAAAAATCATGAACCGTGAAGTGTACTAAGCCTTACATTAATAATTGAAAAAGTGGACTGAAAGGAATCGGTCCTTTATCTCGGTTCATGATTTTCTTACATTTTTCTATTTGAATGCTTTCATATGCATTCAAAGCCCTATTATTATTAAAATTTTTAATTAGTCTTAAATTACTAATATCTATACCGTGGTCATGTTCGATTGCATGTTGGGCAACACAAGATTTTTCATTTCTCCCATATCTAATGTGGGCAATATGTTCTTTATATCTTGTCAATATGGATCTTTTTGTTTGCCCAATATACCTTCGATCACAGTCTTGACAGCTAATTTCGTAAATCCCCAACTTTTCATGTTGCTCTACTTTATCCTTTGGATTACCCAGAACATCTTTTAATTTATTATATGGTTTGTATACAACCTTAATGTCCACTTTTTTCAAAATTTTGTCTAGTCCTCTTATCACTTGGACATGAAATGGTATTACCATGAATTTCTTTGTATTCCAATCCTTTTGGAAAGTCGAAGATTATTTCAATAATTGTCTGAACTTATGTTTTCTAATTAGTTTATCTACAATGTTCTTATTATAACCATTCACTTCAGATACCTTCCTAATTAATTTTAATTCTTTGTTATAATTATCTTTCTTTAAAGGAAAATTAATTAACCTATTTACCATAAAATCTAAACTAGCCATCTTATTTTGGAAGCAATGATTTGAATCGTTAGGAATGTATCTCGAAGTGGTGGTGGTTTTTCTGAAAATATCAAAATCTAACCTATTTTTATTATTTCTACTGACTAACACATTCAGAAATGGTAAACTATCGTTATTTTCGAGTTCATGCGTGAATATTATATTTTGGGATTTACTATTTAAGTTCTTAATAAAATCATCTAAATTTTCATTTTTCAAATCGAAAATGGCAAAAATGTCATCCACATATCCTAACCATACCTTCGGAAATTAACTGAATTCATCTTTAGCCTCGGTTTCAAATTTACTCATAAATAAGTTGGCTAAGAACGGTGACAGAGGATTGCCCATTGCCGTTCCTTCTTGTTCATAAAACCTATTATTCAGCTGAAAACAATTTTGCTTCATACATAATCTTGTTAAGGAGATGCACTCAGAAACAATCTTGTTATTAAAACCGTTTAATTCGAGTGACTCCCTCAGGTATTTCAAGGTATGTGGAATCGGGACACTCGGAAACAACGATGAAACGTCAAAGGAAACCAAAACCCCACTTTCCTGTAGATGTGTATTTTTGACTTTTTCTATGAATTTGGTTGAATTTATCACAGAACAGGAAGGTAGTTGGTTTGTTAGATTTTCAAATTCCTTTGTTAACCACTTTGCCAAGTTGTATGTTGGAGAATCAATGGCTGATACTATTGGTCTCACTGATTTTCCTGGTTTATGAATTTTTGGTAGAGCATACAATCTTGGCACTTTTAGATTAGAAACATGTAATTTGCTTTTCAGAGAAGAAGAAATAAGGCTGTTACAAGATTTCAATGTATCTCTAACTTCGTTAATCATTTTTGAAAATGGATTCCTAGGTAATCTTTTATAAGGACCGTCTTGAATTAATGTTTCAACGTTTTCAAAGAAATCAGGTTTGTCCATTACTGCAACCTTATTTCCCTTATCAGCTTTTAAATAAAAACAATCCTTCTCTCGCAGACGCTTAACAATCTTGGTATTTTTTTATTTTTATTTAAAATATTTTTTGCAATTTTACTTTTACATGACTCTCTGATGAAAGCCTTGGAAGACTCCGGTAAGTGTTTAATACCAGTTTCAATCACCATATCCTCCATATCCTCACTGCGGGATGCCGGCAAAGTAAAATTGAGGCCTTTATTTAAAAGATCTAGTTCTAGATTGTCGAACGTCTGAGTTAAAAGATTTTCTACTATGTTGTTGCTCTTTCGACTGCTCAATTTTGAAATTTTTTAATTTTTTATTTAAAGATGACATTTTTTAAATAAATTTGCTATTTACTGTTGTGAACATATTCCTTTGAAAATTGCACCAACATTCATGTTCTACATTACTTAATTTAAATGTTAATTTCTTGTAAAGATTGTACGCATGAATTTCAAGCATACTCCTTTTACTGTACAAATGTTTGATTTCTAAGTCAAGCCATTTCTGTTTTGCAAAATTAATTATTTTGTCACAAATTTTGGAAGATTTTGAAATATTAACTTTAATAAAATTGGGAAATATTTTATTAGTCTGGCATGACTTAAGAAACCAAATATCTGCTCCAATAAGCCTAATTTTAGTAGTGTACTTACGATAAAGATTTAGTTCCGCTTACCGTGTAGCCATCGTAGATCAATTCTTCTATTGGAACCTTTGGTGTGAAACACTAAACTTGAAGAGATTTACCACTAAACACCCAAAACACTTTTTTGAACTGCTCGACGCACGTTTCGCTAACCAGGTTAACATCATCAGGAGATGATTTAATCTAATTCTAAAACTAAACTATGTTCTATTTATATGAAAACCATATCTAACGAAGCGTGTAAAAATCATGAACCGTGAAGTTTACTGAGCCTTACATTAATAATTGAAAAAGTTGACTGAAAGGAATCGGCCTTTATCTCGGTTCATGATTTTCTTACATTTTTCTATTTGTATGCTTTCATATGCATCCAAAGTCCTATTATTATTAACACATTAACACATTATTACCATATTGAGTACTATATTATGGATCAAATAAATATTTTATTTTAAATACCACTATTGTCGGTCTTCCCGATAAAATCCTGATAAAATCCTGAGATAAGTTCTTAATTACTTGATATGAAGAAGCAAAATCGCTTAATATATCGGTCATATTCTGAATTTCTTGTGACGAATAACATTTTTTGCAGATATACTTTTTGACAGAGTTATGTTCTGCAATATGTGACTGACTTACGTTCAGCAATATTAACAGGAGACAATTCCACAGTTTTTTTTATTGCCGATAAAAGGCTCATGGGCCAGTTTCCTATGGATTAACTTCATTTCAAATTAGTAACAACTATTTAGCACCTTGGCGGATTTAAATAAGTATCAGAATGTTAAATTATGCACTAATTTAAATTTACTATTTATATTTAAAATGCCACATGATAAACTGTAATATGTTCAACCGTTCCCTAGTAAATAACGCATATTTCACGTCCTTTCATACTTAAAAGGTCTTCTGTTTTCTCAGAAAACACTTATTCACCAATATTTGTTCAGCTTTAACTAGCTGAAATAAATTTACGGGCTTTCACACGTCGAATTTTATACCCTGCACATGTTGAAAGACAGACGGCTTAGGGAAATATACAAAATCACAAAAGTGCATTAATATGGCCAGGCCAAAAAGGATTCCCGACCATCGTAACAATGTTTCTATCCCTTTTTAACGTTTTAGTAAAAAGCAAAATAGAGAATCGATTTGGTTTATGACTTGTGTGCATATTTTATGGATGTTTGCTCGTTCTTATAAGCACTTAAACCATAATTTTATTGTTTTATGATGCTATGAAGGAAAATATGTATTACTGCCTTTAAATGGAAGTTACTTTCTGTAAATTTCTAAAGCTCAATATGGTATTAACAATATATCAGCGTGCCTCACAGTAAGCAAATGACTGTTGGTGAGACCAAAGAGTTATCAACAGTAAACTTTGTTGTTAATGTCTTCTCCATGTTTGGATAATTGCTTATAATAGCCTAATATGTAAAAAATATAAACACATTTCAGAGACTGATGGAAAAGTACAGATGTTTTTAATTATGAATCTTTGAATATAAATATTTTCATACAAAATAAAACACAAAAATATTTTCAACTATATTAAGATAAGTGAAAATGCATCATTATCATAACCTTATATCCCCACCACTATCATCTTACATACCATATAATATACCACCAGTCAATTCTGCCTGAAATTCAGAGTAGAGCACTATTTTAAGTTAGACGCTCCCTATTCAATTTGAAGATCGGTCAAAATCGGCTGAGTACATTTTACACTAACGATTTAATTTCGGTTAGGGCAAGATGAACACATGGGAATTATCTATAGATAAAGTAAAATCATTGTTTCCAGATGATTTTTCGGATAGTGCAATTGAGGACTGCCCAGAGTTTGCTTAAATGAGATGACTCCTGAAAACTGAAGTGGATCAAGACTATAAGCCAAACACTGAGGCAGACACACAAAAACAAATTTATATAAGAGATGTTAAAGACTCAAGAGGCTAAAAGCAACAAGTTAGACAGGAAAAAGCAACAAAATAACAATATACAAAATATCTACAGTAGATTGCTTCCAAGAAGAAATATTTTGAGAAAAGTTGTACTATAGATTCAACTAGACTCAACGATCGAATGAAAAACGAAATGATTGTTTCAATGTATTTATTTTTCCTAGACCTGCAGAAGAGGTTTGATAGAAGTAAAAGGGAAGATATTTTGAAAATATTAGTAGAAACAAATTGATAGAGAAACAATAAAAAATAATATGACTGATATATAAGGACAATATAAATAAACAATGAAGAATGTATACAATTCACATTTTTATACAGGGTGTAATGAAAATAACAGCAAAGGTCAAAAACCTAAGGGTTTCCGCGAAATAATACTTTTAAATTAAAGGTGGAAAATAATGTCAGTCAAATGTTCTTCTTCGCGGTTACACATCTGCAATCTCGTTGGAAAGATGTGCATCACTCTCAAAATTATTTCTTCTGGAACTCTTGCGATTTCTTGACGAATAACAACTTTCAGTTCCTGTATCATGCGTGGTTTGTTAGCGTATACTCTAGATTTAAGGTAACCCCATAAACAATGTAGCATGCAGACAAGTCTAGAGAGCGCTGAGGCCAAGAAACATCGCCGAAGCGAGATCACATGTTGAGGAAACATTTGTCGAACACATTCCATTGATGGCCTCGCCGTGTGAGCTCTGGCACCGTCGTGTTGGAACCATAGTTCTCCCATGTTTACTTCTCGCCGTTGAAGTTGTTGTAACAGAAAACGTTGTAACATGTCAACATAACGTGCCGAACTCCCGGTTACCGTTCTTTCCTCCTCTTCAAAAAAGTAAGGACCAACGATCCCTAATTTAGAAATTCCGCACCAAATTGTCACTTTTTCACTATAGAGAGGTCTTTGGAGGTCTTGCTTTGCAGCTCTTGTGGACTTTTCGTCGCCCATCACGGCATCAGGGTTATCAGTAAAAATGCCGCACATTCTCGCACAAAACTGCCCACTCTGTCCTGTGCAAAATTCCTTTCGGTCAACTGTTGCACAATCATCATTTTGTAGGGATGAAATTTCAAGTCGTCATGCAGAATAAGTTTTAGCGATCGACGGGACATAACCAAACCTAAAGCTTGGCATTCAGTGGAACGCTGATGACTAGCAAGAACCGTCCTTCTCACTGTTTCAACATTGTCTCGTGTCCGAACAGCACGGGAAAGGTTAGGTGGTTTCATCTTCATGACAGATCCGGAAGTTCGACATGCTTCAACCCATCAGAGTATCGTGTTTCGATCTGGAATGGGCCCTCGGGGTTCTGTTTGTTGAACTGTTGAGGAAAAGGCGGTACACGGTAACTATAGAATCACTGAAACACGTTGCCATAGCTTAAACTGCATTACCTGAGCTGTCCGTTGGCAGCGAGGTGAGGTCGTCACCCCTCACTTTGCGAAGTACTAGCCGTTCAAAAAACATGCGTTTCCTCGGCACCACCCTGTATATATAGGCAGGTAAAAGGTCTGAATTTTTGTCCTGTCACGCTTCTACAGTTTGAATAGATTTGCATTTTTAGCCGGTCTTCTACAGGGTGACACAGAATAACGGGAATTTTTGAAATGCGTAGTGGCAGCACTGCGGGACAGTAACCTTGCGCAAGTAAACACTTTGCCATTTTAGTAACCATAGATCAGTGGAATGGGCAACTGTGTGCTTTAGCCATAAAACTGTTTTATAAAAACAGTGATAGTTTGGAAGCTACGCAGAGAGAGTTCCGACGTTTTTACAACTTAGGACGTCATGGTGCCGTCCTATTAAAACACGCGATAAAAAGATGGATTAATAACTTTGAAGAGACTGGATCTGCCTTAAAGAAGAAACCAACAGGATGACCAAGAAGTACTCGTACTCCACAGAATATTGATGTTGTACGTGTCTGTCTTACGGAGCCCACGGCGTACAATTCGTAAGCAAGCAGCTGCGGTTGAAATGTCCCGGGAAAGTGTTCGCAGAATTCTTCATTTAGATTTAAAATTTCATCCATACAAGCTGCAGATAGTGCAGCAACCGAAAGAAACGGGAAGGGCACAGGAGGACGGCATCTAAAAGATGTGATTTTTAAAAAATGATAAATTCCATTAATGTTTCTTAAATAGCAAATTTTAATGTTACAATTACTATGAATAAACTATTTTTCTTCCATCACTCTTGGTTTTATTGGATTGTTAAAAAGTTCCCGTTTTGTTTGTGTCACCTTGTATTTTATCCACACGTTTGTTTTAATATTTTCTTCTTACCTATCTTAGTTATTTCGTTATATCTTCTTCGTAAGCACGTATAATAGTTCGTCGTTTTTTGGTAACGTAAAAAATTTATTTTATGTTAATACAAGAGTTAATACAAATTTAATTTACAATATAATCTCTATTATTATCGACAATCTTCGCCCATCTCTCTGACAAACTTTCTAGTATATTTAGTTTTGAAGTATATCATCTTCATTTACTTCAAAAATGAAGATAATTTTTCATCATTTTCATCAAATATATTGGGAGTGCAGTTTTGATAACTGTCGCAATAGCATTTTTTTCCATTAGGAAAATGTTCCACAAATCTGAAAAGATGGTCATCTAAAAAATCTAGAACTTGTTAGAAATACATTAATACATAATAAAAAAAATATATTTTATTTCAACAACCTATATATGACATTTTTAAATATTAATTGCAGACTAAAAAATAATCGCAATTTCATAAAATCAAAAGACTGCCCGGGCAAGGTCACTGTAATACGAAACTGTTGATTATATTCACTTTCTATACCATCAATCAGTCCCGAGATGCCTCAAATGCGTTTTATTTCGATCGTGTTCCGTGCAAACACACAAACTTATTGAAAAGCATTAAAAGCGAAAATATTTTTGCAGGAGAAATATGATACCGCAAAGGAAACCTGAACCACAGTCAGCAAAGGACTTGCCCTCGGTGCAATTTTCTCTGTGACTCGTTTCAACGTTCATTCCTTTTTCTTTTGTTTTGCTTAAAGAGTGGAATTTCACGTCGTAGTAAAAAGTTTTGAAAACGTGTTTCATTATGTAATGAATGCTATCAGTTAACGTATTCTCATAGAAAGTCAACACTCTAAGGCAGTGGTTCTCAAACAATAATCCGCGATTATTAAAAAAAATCCTTAAACTACGACCGAAAAAGTGTGTATTAGTTTCAAAATGTATATTTTTATTCAAAAATGCATTCTAATCTAAGCTGCCTACAACTTATCCACGACCAACTGATGTCTATTCAATTTTGTTGCGTATGCTCAGCATATTCATAACTGTCTAACACGTTAATGTTTAATTAGGGATTCACCGAGCTAAAATAAGTTGACGTATATGACACATACTACTAATATATTATCAATCGTGAATAGTTTTACTGGCCGATCATCGCAATTATAACAGGATTGTTTTTATGCCATACATTTTTATATGTATATACTAGGGTGAAATAAAACCATTTGCGTTGGCGGTTCTTCATTATTCAGTATAGTGATTCAGTATTAGTTATCCAGTATAGGGTAGACTGAGGCAAATCCGTTGATATTTTGAATATTGCTTGACACGGGACGCACACAAATGGCGCCTTACATCCCCCTCTCAATCCGCACCTCCCAACATAGGCAGTTTTTCGAACCCGCTCCTAGATTAGTGTCAACGCTAGTGATGGGAAATACGGATCGTTTGGAGAGTCGGATCACTGGTTCGGAATCAATTCAAAGATCCCTGAGCCGGTTCTCGGATCCCACTGAATCTTTTCACGCATAACTGATTGCATAACTTAGTTGCATAGTCGGAAAAACAAATACTTGACGATCCCTAGTAGTATAAATTTTTCGTACGAATTATTATAAGGCATCGGTATACCATTGACATGTAAAAGCAACAATTCACTTTTTATTGTAGTTATAGAATTTCTTTTTCATAGTTGTAGTTTGCTAAGTAGGCATAAATATTAATGCGTTTATGTAAACAGATATGCGTATGCATTACGAAAAATTTATTTGTATTAAAAGATGTTGTATCTATTTTAGAAATATTTTATGATGTGACTATTTATTCAAGCAATAGAAAGTCACATACGGCACTACAAAGCTACAATATTAAGTAAATAATTAGAGCCAATGCTTGACGTTTTGCTCAACAACATTACTAGCCGATTTAAACATTATGAAAGTAATGAGCTTATATCACAAGCAACGATTTTGGACCCACCTTTTAAAAAATACGGATTTGCAGACATAAACAAAGCAAACCAAACCATAGAAAAATTAAAATTAAAAATTAGGGAACTTACTGCAGTAAATATTCAATGTGTAGAAAATGAACAAACAGTTTTAGGAAGTGATAGTTGTGGCATGTCTCTGGTATGAAAAAATTTTGAAAACAAAGTAATAAACATTGAAAGTTCCAGAAACCGTACATCAGCAGTTATTAATAAAATAAAAATATTTAAAGAAGCCCTTAATCGATCGACACGATGACCCCTTAATATGGTAGTTTCAAAGAAAAAATATTTATCCAAGACTATATGAATTTGTCCAAGAAAGGCTCTGTCTTATGTGCCATGTGAAAGAATTTCCAGTAAAACTGGTCAAATTGTGAGAAAAAAGAAGTCGCCTGAAAACTAAAAAGGTAAATGAAATCAAATTTTTACATGTAAATATGTAATTGTTTAAAACTAAATTAATCTATTTAATTAATAAGTATATTATTCTATATATTTATATGTTTAGGTACATAAAACAATAATAGATTGCAAATTTTAAGCCGCAGTACGACGACTTCGAACGGTCTATTTTACATTACGGGTTCCTTTTCACACGGATCTTTTGGGCCGATTCTCACGGTTCATGGATCAACGGATCAACGGATCTAAAAAAGACCCGAGACCCGAGATCCGTCCGACCCGCCTACTACTATCTTTTTCTATGCAATAGGTTACACTATGCTATAGGTACAGACGCAGGCAACACTCACCACAAGATACAAAGCCATGTTCTTTGCGTTATTGAACATAACCTTTCTGTCCTTGTCTAAGATCCAACAGAACCGAGATCCGTCTGAGATCTGAGATCCGAGATCCGTCTATCGTAATTTTAGGATCCGGTTCATTCAGCTCTTTTAAAAGATCCGATCCGGACATCTCTATGCAGTAGTAAAAAATTGGGCTGCTGTATTTAAACGAGACCGCCCAAGCATCGAAGATGAAGTGCACAATGGATGTTCAAAAAGTTTCATAAAACCGGAAAATATTAGTGTTGTTTATGGTTGTAGAGGACGGAAAATTGAAAGTGTATTAGAGCTGAGCCTGAAGGCATTTCATATGGATCTACTTTTGAAACTGTAACTAAGAAATTATGTATGAGAAAGGTATATGAAATTATAAGCATGTTAGGATTGTTTTACTAACAATAGCAGTAGCGGCTCGTGATGGAGGGCGTTGGGGCGCCGCCCCTTCAGCATTTATCACAGTCAACAATTTTTCAGAGCAAAACACTACAGGTTCATCTCCTGCATAGGGTTTCAATAGCACGAAAAGTAAAAAGGAGCAAAGGGAAAGCAAAAAAAATCTTCAGCAGCACTACGTTCTTCTACGCCCTCCCACTTTAAAAACCCACTAGCCGCCACTAAACAATAGTATAGTATATATAGTATATATAACAATAATATACAATAACAAAGGAAAAAACGAAAAACCTACTATTATTTTGTTTACAACTACAGATACAGAATTGTAACCAAAAAAGCAGGTAGAAAATTATGGACAAAAAATATAAGATACAATTTAAAATAAAATAACCTAGGGATAGGAAGAGAAAGTCGGAAGAAAAAGTTGTGAAAAGGAAAGAACACAATTTAATAGAAAACAAAACATATAGAGATAAGTTTTAGCCGAGATCCAGTTACGTTTATACTCGATTAACTCATAGCAGTATATTTCAGTCTTCATCCGTAACCTAAGCGATCGGTCGGGGTCACGGGTCAAGAATGTCACGGGGCTAATATTGAAAGAACCATCCGAGTACATACCTCTAGCCTCGGGGAATAACTTAGATGAAATCAACGCGAGGTATTTTAGTCGTTCCGTAGTATGAGCGTCAATATATCAGAGCAATACATGGATTCCAATCGTTGTACGGAACTATAATCGTAAAGTTTTAATCGCATATTACATTGAAAACTTTTTTTATCGAACAAGTAACGGCAAAATTTTATACTGATGTGAATTATTTACGAATGACCTGAATGAATGTGGTAAAAGGTACAAGAATGATAAACAAGCTTACATTTATTTCTATAAAAATAATAACGTATTTCATCACTAAATATTACTTTTGGATAACTTATTTAACTGAGGTAGCCGATATTAAATCATATTACATATAAGAACTAAGATGTATGTCTAAATTTCCACTCTATTAGAAAATTGTATGACAATTGGTTTCTTCAGATACAAAAATATAATGTACATTGTATTATCGTATCTGAAGAAGGCAGTGTATCGAAAACTTTGACATAAATAGTGCCAAAATATCTCTAAACATTTGAAGAATTGTTTTAGGGATTTAATTTTTTTTAATTAAAAAAAAATAACGTATTAATATGAAAATTGCAGTAAAATGAATTTTTACTCATCTTAAATTGAACATAAGACATTTCTCAAGAAAACCTAATATTTTTATTTTTTTATGGATTCTATATGTGTTAAAATATTATATACACCCTCTATTTTATAGGAAAGCGCAAAGTTAGCAAAAGAAAACATAAACAAACACCTTTTTTGGTAATGAATCATACAACTATTTTAGTAAAAAGTTGTTAAGAAAGTTATTGCGGTTTTTAACCACTAAATGGAAATACATATATCTAAGTTCAAACAAAACTTTATTAATCGATATAAAAACATTACAATCAACACACTTTTGCCAACGAGAACCAAGTTCATTTATACCGGTTGCGTAAAATTCCGGAGTCCTGGAGACGATGAAATCGTTACGTTTTTGCATCCTCCTGATTTTAAAGCATTTCTCGCGCACTTGTCGAGGTGCTTGAAAAGGTGGGAGTCGGTAGGCGAAAGGACTGGCGAGTATGAAGGATGGTGGAGAGTTTCTTAGCCCAACTCATGCAGCTTTTGTCGCGTATTCATTGAGACGTGTGGCTGAGCGTTGTCACGGAGGAGAATTGCTTCCTTCCTGTTGAGCAATGCCGGGCACATGCGCCGCAGTTTTTGATGCATTTCATCAATTTGCTAGCAGTACTTTTTCGTTGTAATCGTTTCGTCTGGGTTCAGGAAGCTATGATGAATCAGAGAGATTATTTTGGTGCATCCACTTTTCATCGCACGTCACAATCCACTCGAGAAACGGATACTTTTTATTGCGCAAAAGAAGGGCAGACAAACATTCAAAACGACAATTTTTTATATTTTCAATTCGCACGGCACCCATTTATGGAGCATTTTTGACTTTCCAACCTCCTGCATATGGTTAGAAATCGTGACATGCATTACGCCTAATTCAGAGGCAAGTTCACGAACAGTTGTACGTGGATTGGCCTCGACTAAGGCCCTTAATTGCTCACTGTCAACATCTGATGGCCGACCATTATGTTCATCATCTTCAAGGCTCTCATTACCGCTATGAAAATTTTTAAATAGAACCATAGAACAGTAAGTTCATTAGTGGTTTCTGCGCCAAACGCATCCTTTATACCACGAGCTGTTTCGGTAGCTTTTCCGCCTAGTTTGAACTGGAACAAGCAAATTGTGCGAATTTGCTTTTTGTCGTGTGGCATTTAACGTTTTGAAAAAACTGGCCGAAATTATATTACAACCAAACTAATACTACAGTTAGAACGAAAAATGCGCTTTACAATAATATATAAAGTCAAAGCAATTTAACATAAATATATTTGAAAATACAGCATATAAAATTAAAATACCAAAAACCGTAGTAACTTTCTTAACAACTTAATATTTGCTATGGAATTTCATCCCATCAAGCCTGAATAGCACTTTTCAAAACTTCCATATTTGTAAATTGTCTTGATTTACTGAAAACTCGTCTTGAAAGCATCCTTCAGACATTTTCAATGATATTCAAATTTTGGAGAGACAGCAAACCAGTCCAATTTAAAATATTACTTGTAATACCAATCTGTTATAATTTTTGCCGAATGAATGAGGGCGTTATCTTGTCGAAACACTAGCAAAGCTTCACTCATGTCATAAAAAGATAACTCTTCTTATTAATATTTTTTTATATTCTTGAGAGTTGATGAGAACTGAATAAGAAAGAAACGCATAAAAAAAGAGAAACGTATAAGGTAGGTTTTTTCATATAATCTAAAGGTAAAATGTTCGGAAGATGCTTCGGAAGTGGCACAGGCCTCTAATGAAATCATTCAGCGTTTGCTGATTGAAACATTTACTGATTCATCGGTGTATTCGAAACATTTATATCAAAATTCATGTGGATAATTGAAGCACAAATAATCGCTTTTGGAAGGCAAGTTTTTTTTCAATGTTTTTATTAATTGATTAAATTACACTAAAGATTCACAAAACATACCCAGGACAGCTCAATAAGAAACTAAACTATACAAGTAGGTGTCGAAGATTATCAATGAGTAATGCATTATGGTAAATCCAACAAAACACGGCGGTAAAACTTGAGATCGGAGAAGGTTAGCGACAGGGAGATAGATTGGCACCAGTTTTGTTCAACATAGTATTAAATAAAGTCATCAGCGAAACAAACAAAGACGTAAATGGAACAATGATAAATAAAGAAAGACATATCATAGAATATACTTGACCTAAACATATTATCATGATCGAAAAGATTATCAAGAGACTTCTTATGAAATCAAGGTGAAAACCAAAAGGCCGGTCTAGAAATAGATATTGACAAAACAAAAATGACGGAAAAAGAACTAATCCAAGAAGAGAACACAAATCGGTAATGAAAATGTTGAAGTGGTAAAAGAATTTATGTATCAGGGAAGCAAACTTAACGGAAACAACATCACAGAAGATATATGAAATCGAATTATGAAGGGTAACAAAGTTACTTACCTGTATTATGTCGTAAGATTTAACCTTATTTAAAAGAACATGAAAGTTAGGATTTATGAAATACTCATTCGGTGAGTAGTTACTCCTGGCGGCGAGATAGCAACCATCACAAAGAAAACAGAAATGATGCTTGCAGTATTTGAAAGAGGAGTACTCAGGAGAGTTTTTGGTGCTGTGAATGATGGAATTTGAAGGATCAGTATAACTTCGAACTCGAGCAATTATACAAATATGTTGAAATCGCAGATTATGTTGGTTCAGTGACCGTTCGGACTGTTGGTTCAGCGACTCGGATGGGCGGGACAAGTGACGAGAATACCAAAAAAATGAATACCAACGGCAAACATGGATGGGTGAATAAGGGGTAGCAGAAAAAGAGGTAGATCGAAGACACGAAGGCAGGATAATGTAAGAAGAGATGCTGAAGAACTACTGCACATCAAAAACCGGCAAAGCACACTGATGGAGTGTGCGTGGAAGAAGAAAAATTAATTGTAGTGATTGAAGTTTACACCGGTAAGAAGGGTGGTATTATGGCAATGGAAAACACGCAGTACTTGAAAATGGACTTTTTAGATCCAAATATTGATTAAAAAATATTTTATAAACCATTATATATTATAAACCTGTATTATATCTTAAAAACTAGAGCTGCGACGAAAAATACCGAGGTATTTTTGGAATCAATATATAAAAAATACCCAAAATCAGTTTTTATTTTTCCGGCACCAACACAAAAAATTGTCTTTATTAGGCAACGATATTTTACAAAGAATACCAAAATGGGCAATTATTGCATTATTTCATCTAAAGTAACGAAATGAGAGTTTTCTAAATATATATTATTTCTACGAGGGAATCAAATATATGAATCAAATATAAACCGGAATTTTACAATTACTTTGCTCAGCCAATCACGAGCGGGTTGTCAGTGTAGGTCGTTGCAGTGCAATGTATTAGGAGTGGGAGAAACGCTCGTGGAGCTGTTTTACTCAGTTCTTTTCTCAGTTCAGACATGAGCGAGCTTGTTGCTGATCCACCGTTCGTTGCACAATTGATTATAATAAAATTTTTAACCACGGAAGGCGTTAAACCATCCAAAATATTAACTCAGTTGGAAGTTCAGTATGTGGACCAAGAAGTTAAAGAGTGAATGAGAAAGCGTGGTAAATGTAAGTTCATAATCGACGCCCCAGGTCAAGTGTCACTGCTGACAACATTGATGCAGCTCGCGACCTTATCGAAAGCGACCAGTGGCTCACTATTCATGAAATCGCTTTAAGGTGGGTATTAGCTTTGGAAGTGCTAAAAAATCTGTGCTCGATGGGTTTGGTTTTGACGAAAAAAGAACTGGATAATATGCATTGAAACACTCTTGAATACCCTTCAAACAGCCCAATTTTTATATACAATATACAAAATTATGTATAAACAATTCCGGTTTATATTTGATTCACCCTCGTATCCTCGGTTGTAAGTGGTACCGCAATGACCACAAACAAATAAACAAGAAAATAGTGGTTTGTCCATTTCTGTAAAACCGTTGGTGCTCGACGTTCATATATAATATATAATGTTTCTGTGTGAGAAATTAAATGATTGTAAAAGTCGTTAGCGGAATCGTTACAGCAGTTATTTGGAGGATTTCATTATCTCTTTTTTAATACTAATAGAGTAACAATTATAATAATCATGCCATCCTTGCTAACACTTAAAGGCCTATAAAAAATGCTGAATATTTTAATTATTATTAAATTAGTGTAATTAAAGGAATCTACATCTACACAGCCTTCATTTAATGGTTGGTCGCGTTGGCGCGGACGATAAAGCGGCGGTCTGTCGCTGCTGTGCCGAAACCGTATTGGCGCGGTAGTTGGTTCGATTCCAGCGCTCAGATAGTTTTTTTCATTAATTGTTCTGTTCGTCTTACTTCCCAGCACACACACACACATATAGACATTTACATATACACACACACACGCACATATATATCTACACCTAAATGTCTGTGATTGTTTCTAGGTAATAGTGTAATATCCGACAACGAATTACCCCTCAGTCACGCCGGTTAAGGCCGGATGACTTCTGAAAAGTTTTCTACGTTGGTCATTCGCCAGTCGGTAGGCTTCCTGATAGACTTATGGGTAAGCACATAACCAAGGGTTGATAGCCTGAGGGGAGTGCTGGCCTGAGTTGTCGGTGGCTGATGACCGTGGTTCGGTGCCCACTTTAAGATGTAGATCCAGTCGCTAAATAGCCTTGTAGTTGCTGATGCGTCTCCAACCCCAATCCTTAACTTTAACCTTCATTTAATCCTGTAACCCATGAGACCACTGATTCATTTAAACTTAGGCACTGTCATTTTTTTGTGTTAAGTTTTAATTATTCAAAGGTGGTATCATTTGTCACAATAATATTACTAAAATTTTTCCCAGATCTCTTATCGAGATTTGTTTCATGAGTTTTCAATTGAGTTCTGATTCTATTCAAACAAAAAATATTTTAATAGCAGCACCTGTTAAACACATTTAATTATTTAAAAGAAATCTTTTTTATTGTTTGCATTTCATCAACAATATTTTATAAAAAAATGAAGATATGCGCATATCTTCTTTTTTCCTTTTATGGCATCTGCTCCGATGCAGTTATTTTTATTTTTTTTTTACTTTAGGTTCAAAATAATGTAGGACTGGTTAAATGTTATGTTTATTTTGCTAAACAGTAAAAAAAAAAATATTTAAAAAATAATAATAAACGTACGTCGTAGTTTAAAAAAATGTGATTTCGTGTTAATCATTACCAACTTGTGCTGGTTGTCCACATTATAGTTATAGGTCACGTGGGTTTCGGGATTAAATGAAGGCTCTGTAAAATTTCTATAACACATGGGCTGAAAAGTCCTGGGCCTAACACATAGATGGCGCTAGTTTTATTGCAGTCACCCTTTTTTCAGTTAATACTAACCTTCAAAAGACAGCTGTTAAAATTTCATGATATTCTATTCATTAGTTTGTGAGTTATTGTGCTAAGAGTGACGCTACTTTTGTTATTTTCAAAACAATGGATCAAAAACAATTTCGTGTTTTAATTTTACACTGCTTCTTGATGGGAAAAAATACCGTTCAAGCGAAGCAATGGCTTGAAAAGTGTTATGGGGACTCCGCTCCATCAGAAACAACAATAAAACGTTGGTTTGCTGACTTCAAACGTGGTCGTAGAGACACCGATGATGCAGAACACAGTGGACGTCCAAATGAGGCGGTAACACCAGAAAACATAAAAAAAATCCACAAAATCGTTTTGAATAATCGAAAAGTGAAGTTGCGTGAGTTAGCTGACATCGTAAAGATATCAAAAGAACGTGTTGGCTTTATATTGCATAAGCATTTGACTATGAGAAAGCTCTGTTCAAAGTGGGTGCCACGTTTTCTCACTGTTGACCAAAAACGAGAACGTGTTGATGATTCTGAGCAGTGTTTGCCCATGTTTAAAAGTAACAAACGCGAATTTTTGCGTCGACATGTGACAATGGATGAAACATGGATCCATCACTTCACTCCGGAATCAAAACGATCGTCATCTGAGTGGACAGCAACTGGTGAACCTCGTCCAAAGCGCCCGAAAGCACAACAATCGGCTGGAAAGGTTATGGCCTCGGTATTTTGGGATGTGCGTGGTGTAATATTCATCGACTATCTTGAGAAAGGAAATACCATTAACAGTGAATATTATATAGCGTTATTGGAGCGTTTGAAGGTTGAAATTGCAAAGAAACGACCGCATATGGCAGAAAAAAATTTTTGTTTCATCAAGACAACGCACCGTGTCACAAGTCAATCAAAACAATGGCAAAACTACATCAATTGAACTTCGAATTGCTCCCACATCCACCGTAATCGCCAGATTTGCCTCCCAGCGACTACTGGCTGTTCGCAGACCTGAAAAAAATGCTCGCCGGTAAGAAATTTCGCACGAATGAAGAGGTTATCGCTGAAACTGAGGCCTATTTTGAGGCAAAAGATAAATCATTCTACAAAAGTGGTATTGAAATGTTAGAGCGGCGCTGGAATGATTGCGTTGCTCTTGATGGAGATTATGTTGATGAATAAAACTAATTTTGAACCAAAAAAACTGTGTTTTCTTTGTTAGGCCCGGGACTTTTCAGCCCATGTGTTAATACGCTTTATATTCACTGCATATACTTCCCAAATGTTGTTTTCGTTCCAAATATATTCAAGTCTAAACCAATCGAGCGCTATTAGTATATGGTAGCGCAAAATAATGTATTTTAAATTAAAATATCTTATGGTGGACTTTTCTTTTCAGAACAAGCTAAAAACTCAGGAGTTTTGAAAATGGAACGATATTCAGTCATAGAACGAATACAAATTATTTAAAAACACGAAAGATTCTTATTAAAAATATTCAAAAACAAAAAAATCATCCTTGCTCCACGCAAATATTGCCCATTCATTCAGCCATCAGCAAGTGTCTAGTGAGACAGGTTTTTTGGCCTTAAGCCATCATCAGTCAGGTTCGAGCTGAATGTTCAGAAAGCAGCTGAATGAATGACCAAAGGTATGACCATATATATGGAGCATGTCAGATGTAGGATGTAATATAATGCAGCTCACGACATCCTGTGGTGAATGTTTGCAGCGGATCTCAGGGGACACTTGCTGAAGTTTTGGTTTCGCGTAAAGGAATAGGCAATTTTTGAATATTTTTAATATTCTCTTCGGGCCCAATATGCAACTTTTCATGCGAATACAAAATGTTATGGATTTACTTTAAAAATAACCATTATTTCATCTCTGCTTCAATTTTGACAAATTATTAACTTAATTCACCCAACGACCGCTAAATTGCACTTCTAATCGGTTCCTCATCCACCGTATTCACCAAATCTGGTCCCCAGCGACTCTTTCCTGTTCTCAGACCTCAAAAAATGCTCGCTGGAAAGTCATTTCGCCCCAATGCAGAGTTAATTGCAAAAACTGAAGTCTATTTTGAAGGCAGATAAATCGTTATGTAAAAAAGGTGTAGAAATGTTAGAAAAACGTTGGAATGATTGTATTGCTCTTCAAGGAGAATATATTGATGAATAAAGTGGAAATTTGCCAACAAAAGTATTTTATTTGTCCGGGGACTTATTGACCAATGTATTACATATCAACGAATGATATTTTAAAAGTAATATTATTATATATCATAAAAGCATCAATATTTTATACGAGTGAGGTATACAATGGAAGTAATTTCCTCAACGACGTGCAAAAAATGGACGAATTAAAAACAAAGGCAAGTGACAGTTACTAATAAGATTAGCTCAGATCATAAACTAATCTAAGAAATATACTGAGAATATGAGAATATGAGAACCAGACATAATCACAAACATAGAATTATGGTGAATAGCTGGACAAAACCATGTAAAGGAATAAATTGAAAGAAAAATATAAGTGGTTAGGATATACTCTAAGAAAGCGGGCTAACACCTCTGCCCTTTCAATTTTGCTATGGAGTCAACCCAACAGGAAGTACACCTAGTACTACATGGAAGAGAACAATCGTATAGAAACGTACAAACAATCGTATATGGAGAAAATCCATATCCATTTTAAGACTAAGGAATATCGCACAGAACCGAGAAGAATGGAAAACATGTATAGAGACTATACATAATACATATGTATTATATGAACAGGCCAATCACCTTACGACCTATAAGGGAATAAAGGTTTTAATGAAAATAATAATATATAAAGAAAAGCGAAATATTCTTCAAAAATGACTAACAGAATATTATTACAATTTCAATGAATTATGAGAACTATAACATTGTTATGTTGTTTATATTATTCAACAAAATTTCTTAATCGACCACAATAAAATTAAATCAATTGCGGTAACTAGGAAAGGAAAACAAAGACGAATCAATCGACATCACATTATTCTTTACTTGGCTGAAAACGAATACGTTTCCCAACAGCCGCAACAATCAAGTCTGCAAATCGTTCTTCTACTGCTAATTTTTCACCGGTTGGTATGAAATGTATTTTTCTCGACGACGAGATCAGACGCCACACGCCGTTTAAGGAACATTCGCACGGTCCTTTTATCAACCGTCCAATAAATTCCAGAATCGTAAGGGAAACTAGAAAATATAAGCTTGCTATTTATGGAAGGCAGTAACTTTGTGCATTTTTGTCGCTCGTGACCACCTGGTCTTCTCATAATGTCATTCTAGTTGATACCAGAGACGGAATCCAATGTTATGTTAGACCATTTAATATAAAATGTCTGTTTCGGAAAATAAATCGTTTTTTAGGTCTATATACGTAGGCCATGAATAGGTCTTACATAAATGGATGATAGGTAAGAAAATCATGAACCGAGATAAAGGACCGATTCCTTTCAGTCAACTTTTTCAATTAATAATGTAAGGCTTAGTACACTTCACGGTTCATGGTTTTTTACACGCTTCGTTAGGTATGGTTTTCATATAAATAGAACATAGTTTAGTTTTAGAATTAGATTAAATCATCTCCTGATGATGCTAACATGGTTAGCGAAACGTGCGTCGAGCAGTTCAAAAAAGTGTTTTGGTATTTAGTGGTAAATCTTTCAAGTTTAGTGTTTCACACCAAAGGTTCCAATAGAAGAATTGAACCAGAGACGGAATCCAATCCTCTGGTATCAACTAGAATGTCATTATAAGAAGACCAGGTGTTCTTCTGGTGGTATATATATAAATATATAAATATATATATATATTATATATATTATATATAAATATATATAAATATATATAAATATATATATATATATATATATATATATATATATATATATATATATATATATATATATATATATATTATATATAAATATATATAAATATATAAATATATAAATATATATATATATATTATATATAAATATATAAATATATATATATATATATATATATATATATATATATATATATATATATATATATATATATATAATATATATATATATATATATATATTTATATATAATATATATATATATATATTTATATATATATATATATATATATATATATATATATATATATATATATTTATATATTTATATATATTTATATATATATATATATATATATATATATATATATATATATATATATATATATATATATATATATATATAAATATATATATAAATATAAATATATATATAAATATATATAAATATATATATATATATATATATATATATATATATATATATATATATATATATATATATATATATATATATATATATAAGTGAAAATGTTAAAGGTAATTGTATATAGAAGTCTTTGTGCTAACAACGTATGGCATGAACGTCCTGTTAAAAAAAAAGTGTCAAACTTATGCATACATTCTATTGGTTAGAGAAATTAACACGAATTATTTGTTCGAAGCACCGACTATTTATTAAAGAGGATCATTAGGTCCATCATACCGTAATTCAAGGAAATATTTTCACTGAATTTGTTCCTTTTCTTTTTTTCCTCTGTAAAAACATACACCTTATTAAATATCTTAACTCTTAAAGAAGGTGAGATACTTTGTAAAGCATTGTCTATTATACCTAGTTTTGAAGAACTATTGCAAAGTGAAAACTGGAAAGAGGCTGCTGGAGATCGATCTGATTGGAGACTTACTGACGGACAGTAGCACCATAGGAAGAAGAAGAAGTCTATTATACGCCGATTAGTAATATCCCAGTAATATAAATGATAATTTGTTTGAAATATACCAGCTTTTTGGTTTATGAAGGGGCAGACGTGTATTCGAAGCCATCCGCTCGGCGCCGGTGCCAGTCCTTCTTCAGAATTTTATTTTGAATTTGTTCTAATTTTTGCTCAGAGAATGCAAGAAGTGTATCAATAAACGGAAAAAGTGAAAGTTAGATGGCGCAAAGTCTGGGCTATATGCTGGATGTAGTACATGATACAGCTGTTTCTTCGTTTATCTATATATATTATTTAGTGTTGTTCTGATCACACCCCTGATTCTTTTTGGTGCAGGTTTACATGCATTTCGTTGAATTCAGGACAATAAAGATTTATATGCAAAATATTATAGTCATATGGGCCATAACAAGCATAACCTATATCGTTAAATGATTTTTACAAATGGACCTGACGTGGATGATTTCCGAGATTAGTTTCTCCTTGACTGAAAAACTTGAACCACTTGAACCACGCATAAATCGAAACAGTCTCCTCAACTTTCCCTTCGAATGTTTTTGCTTTAGACTACTGTTTCTAGTGATGGTATAAAATTTCTAAAATTTACACTGTTTTAACAATAAATAATATAGTATACGAAAGTAAAATTTCAGATAAATAAAATGTAACTTTTGATATTGGTTTAAGTTTATATTTTTATGCAGAAAGATCGTTTCATATATCCCGTTTAAAACTAGATATGTAGTGGTGCATTTTTGTTGTTTTTTTTTCAATATTTCGATACGAGTCCGTCAATCATTGTCTACTTGCAACTAAGAACGAGTGGGGGGCCACGCTTATTCATCGAGGACAATTCGCAGTTCGTATTTATTTCTATGGTTGTTAGTAAAGTTGCTCTGGAATGTATTTTTTTAACTATTTGTGGATTAATATCCGTATGTCAGCTGTATTATTTCGAAATCCAATTATGAAATCCAAATACGAACAGCAATACTGGCTCCAATTAAAACTGTTTTACAAAAATTCCATATACTTATATGATAAAAGGGAGATTTGAGTAAGATATAATACGGCTGTGATTTATAATGATTGATACTATAAGAGAATTATTATGATGCGAATTATAAAAAGCAAATTTCCGAAATGTTCACACAATACATGTCCTCTTGCGGATTAGTGTTGTATATATTGATTGATAGAAAGTCAGAAAATCTTAAAATTGAAATTAAATATTTTATTCTCACTTACCTCTCACATTACTCTCAATTACCGTTATTAATTATAATTAGTAAAAATTTACCAAACTAATATAGAAAAGACTTGAGAATAGATCCAACGGAAAATTCAGTCAACATGCACTATTGTTCTCTTTGTACTTTGTTCTATTGCTCTAATACTACTATTAAAAATTAAGCTGACTTAATAATAATATAACACACAAATTATGCATTTATTCATACACATTTATTTTGTAATTTCTTCAACGTTTTTTTTTGTCTTTTTTGACGTTTTGTCCCTAATATTTAATCGAAAATTACTCAGTACAAGATCCTTGATTCTGATTTTAGAAATGTTTTCTTAATTATTGCTGGTATTCCTTCTGGATTCTAAAAACTATATCTGAGATGTATGATGACAGGATACATAAATGATATTTTGGATACGTTTTATTTAGTTTGTGTCAAGCCTTCGTACCATACTTTGTCGAAGGCTTGAGCCAGGCCCAGAAAGATTGGGTTGCAGATCAATGAAGTGTATGTTCTATTACTAGGCTAATGAAAAGTTTGCGGAGCAACACCTATAGAGCGGTAAAAGAACTATATAATCTACTACATTTTGAAGTTTCATTCTTCATATGAAGTCGATCTGTCAATTCATTCGTACAAAAACAGCTTAAAGTAAACGTATCAGTGTTATTTTCTAAAATGGAAAATATCTAAAGTCGAGCAGTGATTAAATTCTTTGTAAAGAGTTTAAAGGCAATGAAAATTCATAGTGAAACAGTAAATGTAGTACTGGAGTCTGCTCCTTCAAAAACAATGGTTTGTAGGTGGGCAGGTGAGTTTCAACGTGGTTGTACAAGCCTGGATGATGATCCTCGTTTGAGACGTCCAATGACTGCAACTACTGAACAAATAATTAATTCTATACATTATATGTTTTTGGATGACTGACAATTGATTTTGAGTGAAATTGCTAAGGCCATGTACATCTCAACTGACCGGGTGTTTCATATTTTGAAAAAGGAATTGAACTGGAGAAAGCTATGTGCAAAATGGATACAGCATTTGTTAAATTCTGATCAAAAACCTGTCGTTTTGTAACTAAGGATGATACTTAGGTTTGCCATTATGATCCTGAACTGCGACAACAAACCGCAGAATGGATTGAGTTCGATTACACTACGAATTGTTGGATCAACTACTATATTCAACAGATCTGGCCCCCTCTGACTTTCATCTGTTCTCAAACCCCAAAAATTCCTACGTTAAATTTAAGGACTTCCAAAAAATCACTTCAGAGATGGAATAAATTAATTGAAGAATCGCTGGAAAAAATCTATTGAACTTAAGGGAGAATATACGGAAGAATAAAGTCATTTTTTCAAGTTTTATCATTTCCGCACAGCGAACTTTTTAATTAGACTAGTATATCAGTAGTTATTAGGTCATTGGTTAAATAATTTAATTTGAAACCAAACTGATAGCTTACTGTTTTTTATTAGCAGTTTCAATATTTTAATAATAACTGTTCAAATAGTTTTGAGACAATTAGCAATAGGGGTTTTGATTACTTAATTACTTCTGCTAATTTCCAGCAAGCAGAGGCGCATCTTTCTTGAGGCTGTACTGAAAAGATATGTAAGTAGGACTAAGTTTTTTCTGGGTAGATATTTAAGAATTTCACCTCTGATCAGATCACGACCAGGTGCTTATTTATTTTAAGTTGGTTTTGAGTTCTTCAGCAACTTCCTTGGAGTTATAGGAGATATATTTTATGTTCTTGAATTAACTATTTTGTCCGATACTGCATATTCATTGGTTTGGTGTGAATCCAATAAGTATATCCACAAACAATAATTTCATTATCAGTGATCCATCAACTAGTTTTCATTCTTTAAAGGTAATTTATTGACCTTTGCAAACCCTTTTTTCCTTCAAGTTATTAGATTCTCAACTTAATCCTCGACCTTTTATCCAGCTTTGACATTTTTTTATAAAAAAAAGTAATATCAACTTAATCTTCGAAATAATCGCTCTCACTTTCTATACAGTCTCGCTGCCGTTCAGGCAACCGTCGAATTCCAGATCAAAAAAATGGGTGGTTTTGAAGTATTAAGGCATTTTTCAACTTTCTTAAGAGGGGTCGGAAGAGAAAACAATCGGAAGGAGCTAACTCTGGGAATACTCCGGGTCCGGTAAGATATCCCCTCTCGGGCATCGTGTCTAAAGTCATTTTTGCTATATATGGCGGTGCATGATCTTGAAGCAAAATTACTTCCCTTGCTAGTATAAGGCTTTTTTTCCAGAACATAAGTAAAAGCGAAAAGAATGCAGTGTTTGAAATGTTATTTTTCCAACGACATTGTGTCTACACATTTTTTATGTTACATTCACAGTAGGCACATATACTATATCTCGTTTGGAAGCTGCAAGATGGGGAATTAAAATAACTATATGGCGTGCAAAAATTGTTATTCGAATAGGTTCTGCAGTCGATGAAACGTATGGATTGAGAATTAAAGAGGACGTAATGGAAAAATATCCACAGTGTTTCCAAAATGTAATAGTATACGAAGGTAGTCTGAAAAGTTTTCCGCATCAACATAAAGATGGAGTTACTCGTTAAAAATATTCTGGTAATATAATTGCGTATGCATTGTAAGACGGCTTATACAGACATATAAACATACAATACAAATAAATAAAATAAAGTTATATTGTATTATTGACGTTGTATTTGATTTCTTCAATGATATTGGTATTGGTTGGAGTTTTTAACCATCCCAAACGTTCATCGTCAATCAAGCTGGTATGACAACGTTTCAATTAAGCTGCCAAAAATTTCACGTTTGCAAATGATGGTACACAATCTCCGTAAACAGCATCTATCTCTAGTTTAATTTACGTGGGCATATTGCTTTTTAAATACAGGAATTTAATGGCAGCTCGATATTGGATTTTTCCATCTTTACAGAATCATCTTCAAACAAAACATACAGACTGGAAACTTTTCAGACTATCCTCGTATAGTTGCATTAAAATATATGTAAACATACTTGTTTACTAGCTTTAATACCTATACCATGTGCACTATGGAGTATTTGATAATTGTTTACTCAAAACTGATAACTTCTAATCATTGTTTTTGATTTTTTTAGATGTTATCAACAGTGTGTTTCATAGACGGGTATTAGTAACACAATATTGCAAATCCTGATTACTGATATCACTTATATACAAGTTCAAACTATTAGGGAATCACGCATATTAAAAAATATATAATTTCAAGAATTAAAACACACTTTAATTAAATTATGAACAATGATAAGTAAAATAAAATTGAATGAAGAGCATCATTACTGCGGCCGGTCCTGAATATCGTCAGAATCTTACCAATGGGCATGTATTTATACTGACGATGCATTTACCTTGGAAGTCCTCGTCCAAATAAGTAGGAATCGAACAATCTCCTGAATATTGTTGTACGAAGAATAGTCTCATCGTGCATCTGAGCAACACCCTAATCGAAACAATGCGCGAAACACAGATGCTTTTTAACAGTTGTTTATTGGCGCTTGTGTTTAGCATACGATAATAAGTGAATTTATATATCCGATAATAAGTAATTTTTACAGTTCAGTAAATAAGACAATGTTCTTGTAGTTTATTGTTCTTGTTGTATTGTAGTTTATTGTTGTTGTAGTTACTGGTAGTTTATGAATTTAATTAATAATTCACAAAAAATACATATCTGAATCAAACCAAAATTTTACTTTCTGTTTAGCATGACTTGAACCTGAAAAGGACACATTTTGGGCTTGTTATATTTTGTTTCTGTATGTGATTGCAAAAAATGTGGAAAATGGTTAAAAAATGCTTTATCATGTTGTGAGGTCGAAAAGGTGTGAGGGAGAAACGAATAAATTATTTCGTGTTTTCGTGAGACAGCGAAAAAATTATCTTATTACATTCTTTTAATATGATGATATAAATAAGATTATTTGAGAATCAGAGTTTTATACAAGTATGAGGTTCTCGTCTTGCTAGAAGTATTCAATAACGTATTATTTACCTTGCTGAATCGACATGAAAACATCAGGAACGTACGTGTGTTGTAACTACAGGTAGGAAAGTTTAGAGGATATATGTTAACCCTTATATACTGGCGGTTGAGATACGTGCTTATCGTCGCAATTGAGTATTTCTTCCTAAAGCATACCACAAGCTGTATGTTTTAGAATTGGTTATCTTTTAGCTTTTGTGATGAATGTTGATTTTGTTTAGGTGGTAGGGGCATAATTCCCAGTATGGTAATGGTACCATTATGGTATATGGGGCCATATTGTTCAGAAATAGGTCACCCTTATTAACTGTCAGATGAAGTATTAATATAAACCATTATATAACCAAAATATTACAGCCCGTCGTTAGGCCGTATCTGCAAGCTAGTTCAAATCTCATCTTTAAGCAAGATGACGCCAGACCGCATATAGTTCGTCAAACAGTACAGTTTTTAGAAGAGTCTGCAATAACGACCTTCAACTGGGCGGCGAGAGAGAGTACAAGGTCGAACTCTTGTACATGGAGTGTGATATTAACCCTGATTTTGTTATCATTTCATAATTCCATCACAGCGAACACAAAAATTACAAAATTAATCCAACAAAATATATTTTTCATGGTGCATTTTTTGCATTTGCATTTTATTTTTCGTTCTACCGAAATATTTTAGAATTTTCTTTCGCAAATCCATTTGTTTTACTATGGAAATATTTCCACTAAGATTCTGTGTAATTGTATGCAATATAATTTTTTAACAACTCGCTTAAGATCACAAATTAATCACTATTTTATCAGTATAATGATACAGCCAGGAATGTCATTGATCATCATCAATTCCAAACAGTTTGAAATAACATAAATAAAACTCTTTAGTTTCTTTTATAACACACAAAGAAGATTCGACAGCGAGGTTTGCTTTATTTGAAATCAAATGAACAAAAACGAAATCCGAGTTCGAGTCTCTGGAAAAGGGAATGTATTAATCAACATTTTTGGTGTATTTCGATACCTGATATACCTGTAGTTATAATGGCGTGGTGGTGGCGAATAAGTGTATAATGGCATTATGTTCGATAATTATTACTCTTAGGTTGGATACAAAGTGATATTCTTATTCGACAAAATAATAGTCGCTCTATAACAATAAGCGTATCTAAAGTGAAAAATAAATTGAATAATAAATACGTGTAAAATTGTTGCTGAAAATTAATTTAATTTATTATCGTCAACGAAATGCAGCGTTACTTGTCCCTGTGAGTACATGGATGGGTAACCCTCCAAGAAAAGACCAGGCTAGTGTATTGCATTTCAACAGATAAGAGTCATGCAAGTTCGAATCTGGTTAAGGCCGGATGCCTTCGGAGAGGATTTTACCATGGTCGACAATCGATAGACTTTCGACAAAATTAAAGGTTAAGCATAAACTTGGGGTTGATATACCTTTGGGTTAATCGATAGGTGATGATTGCGGTTAGATCCAGACACAAAATAACTTTAAGAGTGTTGAAGAGAATCAAATAAATAAATAAAACAAATGAATAATATTGATATAACAATTGGGGGTAACATTGGTACAGGAAAACAGTCGGCAATTTTCCCGCTCATAAATGGACTAACCATAATGGTAGAAGATTGGTTGAACTATGTTCGCAGTTTAATCTAAAAATAATGTCAACCCATTTTAAGAAGAAAATATCAAAACAAAAGACCTGGAGGTGCCCAAACACGTACATGGGTGAATTTCAAATTGACCCTGTTGCCATTTCGTACCCCAATTATAAAGAGATTTTGAATGTTCAAGTCAGGAAAGGAGCAAATATAGACACGGATCACTACTTGACTAGAATCAAACTTAGTTTAAAACCTCGAAAACTTATTCAAAAAAGGCTGCTAATACCAAAGTTTGACCCAACGAAAATAAAACCAGCCCTAACAGAAGAGCTTGATAAACAACCAGCACAGAACTGGCAAGAATTGAAACAAAAAATTATTAAAACGGCCTTAAAGTTGGTCCCTTTACAAAAACGTAGAAAACATCCGTGGTGGGATGAAGTTTGCGAGCAAGCAGTATTAAGCCGAAGTAAAGATTTCAAAGATTGGAATAGTCAAAAAACAGCAATAAACTATAACATCTTTTTGGAAGTAAGAAAAGAAACATCGAAGCTAATTAGACAAACTAAAAGAAAATATGAAAACAATCAACTTAATGAAATAGAAAAAGATTTCCAAAAAAATAACACCCGAAACTTTTACAAAACATTTAAAACTAAATTAACAGGCTATCAACCGCAAAGACTTTGCTTCCAAAAGCATAACGGACAATTAACACTAAATAACCAAGACAATTGCAAAGAACTTGCGAAATATTTTGAACAAATACTAAACTGTCCTGAGCCCTTAAACAAATTAGCAACACTAAAACCTAAACAAACAAACCCAGATTCATTACCACCGAATGAAGATGAAATAATTAGGCAAATCAAGCGGCTTAAAAATGACAAGGCTTCTGGTGAAGATGGAATCACTGCTGAACTTTTGAAATCCGCTGGTCCAGGTACAATCAAGGAAATAACCAAAATTCTGCAAGAAGTTTGGCGAACCGAACGGATTCCGGAAGATTGGAAAGATGCTCTAATCCATCCACTACATAAGAAAGGATATAGAACGGATGTAAACAACTATAGAGGAATATCTCTTCTCCCAGTTTGTTACAAGATTCTATCTCAATGTCTACTAGACAGAGCACAGGGACAGTTAGAACCTAACATTGGCGAATATCAAGCAGGTTTTCGACCGGGCAGATCCTGCCCTGAACAGATCCTGAATCTGAAGTTGATTCTAAGACATCAAAAACTGTACAATAAAAATCTCGTCTGTACATTTGTGGATTTCAAAAAAGCATATGATTCTATTGACCGCGAATCTTTATTCCGAATCTTGAAAGAACAAGGACTAGATCTGAAAACGCTGGCAATTATTAAAGCAACGTTAACTAACACAAGGTCAAAAGTTAAATTCATGGGTGAGATCTCAGAGCCCTTCGAAATTAAAACTGGAGTGAGACAAGGGGATGGACTCTCGCCACTCTTATTTAACTGTGTTCTAGAAAAAGTAATACAGGAGTGGCGTGAAAAAAAAAAAAAAGTCGGCCCTGAATATTGACCAGCCCATTAAACTGGGGAGAACCAATATCAAAATTGATTGTCTGGCATTTGCTGATGATCTAGCAATTTTAGCTCAAGATGTATTAACGGCACAGAAACAGATTGAAATTCTAAAAGAAACAGCAGAAAATGTAGGACTTCAAATTTCCTTTGAAAAGACACAATACATGACCTGCAACAGACTAAGAACGCCATTTCTAAAAACAAAATATGGTAACATCAGACGAGTCTCTCAATTCAAATATTTGGGTGAAATAATCATGGAAAATGGGTTAGAAAAAGCGGCCAATAAGGGTAGATGTCAAAAAATGGAAACGGCATTGAGACACACAAAATATTTACAACAAAAAATGCCTATCTAAAAACACAAAACTGAGACATTACAACACAGTTATTAAGCCAGAATGTCTATATGCTGCAGAAACGCTCATTTTGAATAGAAAGAAGGACATCGAGGACATTGAAAAGAAGGAAAGAAAAATCGTAAGAAAAATCCTAGGCCCCAAACAAATAAATAGTACAACATACCGAGTTCGAGAAAACAAAGAAATCAAACAATACACAGATATACATAGCGATATGAGAAAAAGAAGACTTAAGTTTTACGGACACATAAAACGGATGCCGAGTAGGTTAACTAGACAAATAGTCGAATTTTATGAAAACAGGAGTAGAGCTAAAGTAGAAATAATTATATGGATTGCTGCAATTAAAGAGGACCTAAGATCAGCAAATATTACACGAAGTGAAATTAAGGATAGAGGCTGTTTCAGACACAAGGTTAATGTGTGGAAGGTTGGCCAGAGTGAAAAATGTAGGAAGACTGGAACAACTTGGTCTGACGAAAGGAAAAAAGCTCATAGCGAAAGAATGAAATTAGTAGGGGCACAAAGGAAGGCTAACAACAACAAACGCCTCTAATTGTACTTCGCGTGGTCTACTAGGGCCCATACGTGAATAATAATAATATTGATATAAAACAGTTTAAAATGTATTATTGTGTTTTTAATATTACTATATATAACTTATTTATGATTTTATATTTATTGTTCAGCATAAAATGTTGCATTGTCAAGAACTCCCAACTAAAAAAAATAACACTGATTTACTACTAAATATAGATCAAGGCCCAGAATATTTGGAAAATATTGTGTACTGCCTAATGCCTAATTTTCTACACTGGTAAATGTTCTAAAAAGTTTAAATAGGCTGCATGCATAGACCGCATGCTTATAGCGGTAGTTTGAAAGTACTTTTTAATATAATTTTCCATTAAGTGATGATAAGTTTGATGTTTGAGTAGCATCAGTTTTACCATGAGTAGCATTGTTAGGATGGCTGGTTTGATATATTTTATATGGTCGTTCTATATATGATAAGCTTTATTTTTTTATGTATGTTGACACAGGTCAGTGGCATTCCAGGCAGCAATTTCTAGAAATTGGATATTTTCACAAGCGCAGTTATAAGGTTTATTATTATCTCCGTTTATGTAGTAAGTTGCATTATTATAAATTCAGTTATATTATCATGATAATTAGTCATGTTATTGAACGTAATTTCTTAGCTAAAAGTACGGTGATGCTCCATGTTCACCTGATTCGGTTCCATGAGACTTTTGACTACTTCCAAAATTGAAACTTAAAATGAAAAGAAATTTCGACATTCGATTTCGAACATGATCGCAACTTTGGCGACTCCAAAATAATGAGAGTCAGGAATGTTTCAAAAAATATTTAATCACTTCCATTACATAGACCCACAAAAGTCTATTATGAAGAAAAACATATTGAAAACTAATAATAAATAACGTCTTGTATATAATTTCATTCAGTTTATTTCCTGGTGTCCTAGGATTTATTTTCTGGTGTCCTAGTTAAAAAGGTTGAGACATTATTAAATCTTAATGATCCTTTGTAAAAGTGTGAGTTCTCCTTGAAATTTGAAGTTATTTTACTTGACAAAAACTGTTGCAATGTACGAAATAAATAAAAGTAAATGGTTCATTATCGGAACTATATGGTGGATGATTTTAGCCTTTGTAATCAATATTGCTATTACAACAAAGGGATATCATAACCGAATTGAAAATCATGATAAACCAAGTTATTATACAAATGGTGATAATAGTGCTTATGAATAAAATAACATAATAAAATAATGAAAACTACGAATAAAATTTACGAAAATTGCAGCATTTATTTTAAAAGAAACAATAAAGCAATTATCGTAATTAATATGAATACAAAAAAAAATATTTTAAATATAAATTAATTATAATGTAAAACAAGACTGTTGTAATACCAATTGCCAGTATACTTTCAACAACTCACCCATTATTCCGAGATCGAGTAATCTATTTCGGAAAATCGGGCAGCCCTGCCAACTAACCTGAAAAGACAAATCTATTAAAATGTTGTTTTACTCATAATAATATGATTAATACGTCTAGACTCGATTATCGTAGTTGGACATTTACGAGTTGATAAAAATATAGGAGATTTGGTTAAAATATATGAATACGGAATGTTTACAGCTTATAAATCAATACTATAAAAAGATTATGTACAAAAGCATAATAAATAATTATTAAGTAGTTTAATCTAATTAAAATAAACTGAAAACCAATTGTATCAATTGCCTTATAAAGTAAAGTATATTAGTTAAAATATGTATTCAAAAAATAAGAAAAGGAGGTTGGTTAGCATTTTTAGTTCTAGAATATAACAAATTGTCCCAGGTGGGACAATAAACCTTTTTTCAAGTTAAATTAAAGCACTGATATGAAGAGTTACCATTATATAATCAATAAATTGTACAATCCATATCCATAAATTAATTACCTAATTAACAAACTTATTAAGTCTATATTGATACAGAAGAAGCCATTGCGAATGTCCGCCGTAGGAAGGCGCGAGGCATATGAGATTAACCCCGCCATCCGATATGACCAATCTATATGGTCTGTGGTTCTGACCATTCCTTTAGACGCTTTGGGGCGTTCAGCTTGAGCCCGTCTGATGATAACGCGAAAATTATTTATTTTTTTACTTATTCTTATTTATCTTCTCCGCGGGGCCTATTATGCAACTACTGAAGAGTAGTACTTCTACCATTATAACAACATGGATAAGATGATTTGAGAATCAGTTATGGAGGAGTACAAGGTTCTAGTCATCTAGTCAGGTTCTAGTTTCATGACATGAAAATGCAAGTGAGTATTTATTTACTTTCGACGTAGATCCGAGTTTATCATCTTTACTTGATGTTTTTACGGCACTCTCAAAAATACGTCGTTTAGAATGCTGTCGAGCTAGAACGAAGGTGACTTTCAATGGAACTCAGTTTTCTTTATGGACCATGGGCGTAGAAGACTTAGTCGATTTCGGGGTAACAGGGGAAATTCAACTTTCCGCCAGGGCCGCGTTTGAGGTCGTTTGTTATTTGGCAGCCCATAAAGGGTTTGTGCAAAGATGCAGAAATGTGCGATATGCGGCAAGGATAAGAGTTATATTGTATGTAATATAGAAGTCACCCAGCTACTCTGAGTAAACATAAGGCTGAACAGAGAACAAAGGAATGATATTATATATGTATTGTATATAATGATTGATATTATATATATATATATATATATATATATATATATATATATATATATATATATATATATATATATATATATATATATATATATATATATATATATATATATATATATATGTATATGTATATATATATTTTTTCTTTATTTGGGTTTTTCGCCACGATCTAAAACTCATATTAGTATGTACAATTTTTAGAATAGTCTGTAATAGTGACACTCAATTGGTCTGCAAGATCACTAGATTTATCGCCGACAGAACATTTATAGGATAGTTTTGGTTCGATGGAACATGTATGGGATACCGTTGGTCTTGAGCGAATGCGCTGGCCGTCAATAACTTTAAATACAATTGAAGTATGTGTACAACGAGTCTGAGATACTTAGACATATTGCTAATACATAAACATAGATCATTCAACTCAATACATGCTTCGCAGAATATTTAGTGTCATAATAACTGTGGTTGTCTGCCACAGTGGGTTGTGTGTGAGTTGTTGGTGTGTGGTTGTGTGTGTTTTTTTGTTAAAAGTTAACTGGAATTTTATATTATTTAGTGGAATTATTTAGTGGGTTATATAGTGGAATTATATCATATAATATCGCCGTGGTATAAATAAAAATTTCAATATTAATCCGATAAAATATATTTCTAATAGTATTTTTTTTTTGTTTTTCAATATTTTATTTTTGCCAATCCTTTGTTAGTCAATATAAAAGTTAAATTACAAAATTAGTAATTAAACATATTGTATTTGTCGATTTAAATGTCACCATTTCGTGCAATGGCATATTAGGTGAATATGGAGTATTCTAACGGCAAAATGCCTGCCTGATTTTGTTCATCATTTATTAATTTTAATATCTGTACAGTATTTACTTAAAAACTAATATAATTGAAATGAGTGAAATATGAAATTAAATTAAATGTGGTTTATAAAATTCCCTGCGAATGCGGCAAATTTTATATAGACGAGACATCGAGATCGTTAGATGTTAGAATAAAAGAACATAAAAACCTTCTTAGAAAGGGTGATTTTAATAAATCTAGAATTTGCCAACACGCCTGGGAATCGGGATATAAAATCAAATGGAATAATTCCAAAATGGTATTAAAAGAATCGGTAATTAAATGCAGATTAAAAGAAACTGCTACAATTAATATAAATAAAAATAACTGTATTACTATGCCTTCGGCAGATTTAAATTTAATATAGTTCCCGATTCGGAAAAACGTTTAATAATAATAATATATATATATATATATATATATATATATATATATATATATATATATATATATATATATATATATATATATATATATATATATATATATATATATATATATATATATATATATATATATATATATATATATATATATATATATATATATATATATATCATCATCATCATCATCATCATCATCAGCCCGTATCGATCCACTGCAGGATGAAGGCCTCTTCAGCATGCTTCCAACCTTCACGGTCCTGGGCTTTCCTCTGCCACTCGGGTCCAATATACTTAACGATGTCATCAGTCCATCGTGCTTTCGGTCTTCTTCGCGGACGTTTGCGATCAAGCGGTATCCACTCCAGGATTGCCTTGGTCCATCTGTCGTCCCATCGCCTCGCTATATGGCCTGCCCATCTCCATTTCAACTGTTTTACTCTTCCAACGATGTCACAGACTTTTGTTTGTTCCCTGATCCATGCGCAGGACTTTCTGTCTCGTCTTGAAATGCCAAGCATACATCTTTCCATTCCCCTCTGTGCCACCCGAAGTTTTTGAATTGATTGCGATGTGAGTGTCCAGGCTTCACTTCCGTATATCATAACGGGTAGAACGCACTGATCGAATACTTTTCTTTTCAGGCAAAGTGGGAGTCTGCTCTTAAACACTATGTTGAGCCTACAAAATGCCTGCCAGCCACATTTAACACGCCGTTCCACCTCCCGGGCGGTATTCCCCTCCATGGAAATCCTCTGTCCAAGATATACAAAGCTGTCCACAATCTCTAAATCCCTTCCTAAAACTGAAATTCTTCTGTCCTGAGCGAAGTTATTGAACATAACCTGACTCTTTTTCAGGTTTATTTTCAAGCCAAATGGTTCGCCAGCCATATATATATATATATATATATATATATATATATATATATATATATATATATATATATATATATAATATCATTCCTTTGTTTTTTGTCTCTTCACCCTTATGATTACTCTGAGGAGCTGGTTGACTTCTATATTACATACAATATAACACTTATCCTTGACACAAACCCTCTATGGGCTGCCAAATAACCAACTGACCTCAAACGCAGCCCTAAGTCGGAAAAATTCAAATTCAATTCAGAAATCTGGTTTAATAGATTTATGTCATTCTAATGTGAAAGTTGAAAAATAAACACGCTACAACCATTTAGACAGAACTCAATACATCTTAACGAGATCGAAAAAGGCAGTGCAAGTTTGTCACCTCAAACCAAAGACTGTTAATGCCAAGGAATCGAACAACTTAGCAGTAAATGGCATACCGTGGAAATAATTTTTTGGGTTGTAAATTTAACATTACACGTTTTAAGTAATTCATTCTCAAATTTCATTATTAGTGTAAATGTGAATGAATAGGAAATTTCTCGAACTGCTGAATCAAACACGCGACCTTTTTAAATACGTACTTTTACATCGCTGCCGCCATTAACATTTACGATTACGAAAAAGCGTTGTTGTCGACATCGAGAACCAGTCGTAATTTGCATACCCATTCATTAATTCGCCCATTCATAATTCCGTAATGTTGCGGAGTTTTGACTGGCCGAGCAGACACCGAGGAAAATAATACATATTTATGGGGACTGTCATTGAATAAATCCATCGGGCATGAAGCTGAAGAGGACCCACGTCAGAATTGTCGAGTGTGGTGGTGTTTTGTGAGGCTAATTGCGCTTTTGCTACGGCTTGTTATGCAAATTGATTCGGATGCGTGGAAAAAGCAAACGGACGAAAGGTTGATGCTTACGGTGTGGCATCTTTTGCGTTATAAATATCGAACGATTCCGTTTTAATCTCGAATCATCAATATCCACGATGCTAATGAACTTAATATAAAAAAAAATATCTGCAGGCTAACTGGTCATCACACTGTACCCTATATAGATATCATAATACAATCTCCGACAAAAAGATAGAAGCAGTAAATTAATATATTATGTATTATTTCTTCTACAAACCTTTAAAGTCTAAATATTTGCTATTATTCTCATTCTAAACCTTAAATGGAATATGCGTCAACGTAAAGTGGACATTTTTTTAAGAGCAACCTGTTATTGTTGACATTAAATTCCATTTACGACAAAAAGATAAAGTTAAATGGTTTAACTTTAAAGTCAGTTGCATACCTGTTACACAAATAAATTCGTTTTTAAAGTGTTTATTAGGGTTTTTGAGTGCACTATGGGACATAGTGCGAACCATAGTGAGCAAGAAGATGGAAGAATTATTGAAATAACAAGAGGGATTTTCTGATCGTGAAATTGCCAGCAAGATTTCACGTAGTACCTCAATACAATTGTCAATAAAAGTGAAAACAATGTGAAAATCAATTATAAAACGAAAACTGATTTTAGAATCGCTTCAAATTCTGCCCTGCCTGACCGTCATCATGTCGCAAGCAGGCGTCCAAACAATGCCCGTAATGCCCAACGTTTGATTAGAAAAACTCAGTGGATTCTAATGAAAAAAAACATTAATAAATAAAACAGCCACCACTTACCGCTTATCACAAGACTGCCTGATTGGCGTTCGCTCAGCGCAACATATCGTGGACTGCGGAGTAGCAAACAGTTATTTTTAGAGACGATAAAAAGTTCAACCTCGATGATACAAATGTGTTATGTGTTAAGAAACGATCAAGAACTATTGTCACGACGACAAATTGGCGGTGGTTCGGTTACGGTTTGGGCAGCCATCGAATTTTTCCAGAAATCGTCTAGTGTTTTCATAGAAAAACGAGTGAACATTAAAAAATATAAAAGTATGCTTGTCCATGTCCAAAGACCATGTTTTGAAGATTTAGAAGGACCGGAGTTTGTTTTCCAACAGGGCAACGCTCCATTCACAGTGCGAAACTTGTTAAAGATTGACTTGGAACTACAAATATAGAAGCTCTGGAATGGCCAACCCATTCTCCAAATTTGAACATAGTAGAAAATGTTTGGTTTGGTTTGGTGCGTAGTTCCAAACAAAAAAAGAGCTGAAAAGTGCAATTTGGTCGTCTGGGACTTGTAGATCCAGTCCTTAGTATCCTTATAATAGATCCGTTTCAAACGATTGCTGGACGAATTTTTGAAGTATTAGAGGTTAATGCAGGATTTACAAAGTATTAATGAAGGTAAAAATATATGTAAGTTGTTTATATATGTTTAATTGTTTTCAATTTATTTGTGATTTATATATATATATATATATATATATATATATATATATATATATATATATATATATATATATATATATATATATATATATACAGGATTTACAAAGTATTAATGAAGGTAAAACATATGTAAGTTGTTTATATATTTTGTTTAATTGTTTTCAATTTATTTAATGTGATTTATATATATATATATATATACAAAGGAAAAACTAGGAAATACGATTCTGGTTTTGATTCCATAAATTCGCTAATAATATTTTGGATCTCTTCGATTATGCGAAAGTACATCAACATCAACAAGATAGTGTTGAACTTCTTCCATCATCCTACTATAGACAAATGTATATATCTGGAAAGACAGCAGATCAGTCCAATGTTGAAATATTACTTTGCTAGAATCGTTACAATCCATTGCTAAATCTGTTACAGTTTTTGTCGAATGAATGGGGGCTTTTTTCCGTAGCTAATGCTTTCTTCTTGAGATAAACAAAATAAAAGGAAACATTATCAAGTCCATCCAAATCACTGTATATCACTGGTTTAGTGAATTCAATCGTGGCCATTGTTCCCTCACGAACGAATTTAAAGAAGGTCGTTCAAAATCAATTGCTGTGCCAGAAAACATCGAAACTGTGCGCGAATTTGAAAATCAAAAAAAGACTCGTGTCGATTGGTGCAAAGAAAAAATACATTCGTGGAGTATCAAAAACCGTGCATAAGATCTACACAAGTGACGAAGCTTGGATCCATGCGAATGAGCCCGAAAGTAAACAGCGGTCGACTGTATAGGTCTTTCAAAATGAGCCAAACCCAACAAAAGTTGTTTGCGCAAGAAACACTTTGAAGAAAATGGTCTTCCGTTTTGACCACTGTAGCCACAGGGCTACGGTGCCACTAGAGAATCGTAGAACGGTCAATTATAAATGGTACATGACCATTTGTTTGACAGAAGTATTTGAAGAAATAAAGAAAAACAACCAGCGATACAGGATCATTCTTCACCATGACAACGAGATGTCTCACACATCAGACCGAACAACTCAATATCTGACAGGTCAAGACATTGAATTGATGGGTCATCTGTCGTACAGTGGTATTTTCGCACCCAGTGATTTATTTGTATTCCTTTCCGTGAAGAATAAACTACGTGGTCAACGATTTTCGACGCTAGAAGAAGTTGTTGATGCTTTCAAAATGCATATGTTGGTAATACCTTAATCGGAATGGAAAAATATGCTATTCAAACGTATGCAAAAGTATATTGATTATCGCGGAGAATATTTTGAAAAGCAATAAAACCATTTTCAATGAAAAATATTTGTTTTTATTTATTATTCCGGGTACATAAATAGCAACCCTCGGACTAAGCAGAAAGCATTAAACAAAGCCACCAAATTTCTTTTGAAACTTTACAGAATATATAGGAAACAGTTTTACAGACTGAACAGAAATATTAACATAGTAATCGGGTGTGAAATAGTAATAAAATATCTATATATTAAAATACATAAAAAAATATTAAATCAAAACTAAAGGAATGAGGACTAATTGAAAGCACTGAGTATCTTGACAATGACCCATACCTCACTGCATATATAAATAAAAGCAAAAATATTGAAAAGATGGAAGATGTTCTGAAATTCTCCCCACCCTTTTGCCCTTCGCGAGTTCGTCCCGCTTATTACATTAAGCCGGCACTCGAGTTAAATTTGTTTGGAAAACGTGGGAGGAGACTGTACATATAAGCGCTCATCGAACATCAAGCCTTGCTCGCTCCGTTGGAGTATTTCCTTCTGCAAATATTGACAGGGTATCATGAGGCCGGTAAATATATACGCCGGAAAAGGGGCAGGAATGGACAGACCGCCATTTTTGTCGGCAGTGACGCTGAGCAAAGATTAATGTGGATGGAGGGATGTACAAAATTCAACCGATTTAATTATGATTTTGTTTGGTTAGTGGGATGGAATTAAATACGAAAATGGATTAAATAATATTTGCCATTTGACGAGGGCTGATTACAGATTTTAAAATATACTCTACTTTTAATTGTTTTCTACAGAAATTTATGCTGACTATTCAAAAATATGTTTACGATTCATTATAATAATCCCAAATGGAAAATTAAATTAAATACATAACTCAATAACTCAAAGTGGTATTAAATCAAACGCTCTAGTAGTAATTTATATTACACCTATTCAGCCAATAATGTTTAATAAACGTTAGGAAAGTTTTTCCAGGCATAATTGTTTCAGGAATAAACTTTCAGATTAATTATTGATCAAGGAAGAATTACACTGATAAAAACTGTTTTTGTCATACGAATTTTGTAATGATATTTGATTGTACTTTGTCAGCTAAATATTCAATTTTTTTTGTAACTGCTAGATATTCAATTTCCCATCGTATGCGTGTTTGTGCTTGAATAACGAAATTTCTGACAGATAGCTATCATAGTCAACAAATTTAAATTTACTGATATTCATTAAGTCTGTAAATATGCCACGAAAGTGTTTAAATCGCCCGGATAGTTTTTGTTATGTGCGTGGAGAATTAACTTTTACCTCACAGCGTCGAAATTTCACACCATTAGTAACCAAACGTTACTTGGGTAACTTTGGCTTTCCTGAATGCTATCAAGATAAATCCTGAGTCTCACATATCTGTTGTGTAACATGTGTGAGGCTTCTGCTTGGGCTAAGGGATCTAGATTTGGACGGAACCAAAAGATCACGTAAGTCATTGTTATTTGTGTTTGATTGATATAAAGGGCATCACAAGGAAGTCGAAACCCACCATAAAGCACCCAGATCTGTCATCTGCAAAAATACCAATCTCACATAGTGCCGAAATGAGTGTGTCAAAACCTCCAAATCCATTAGAAACTCAAGAAGCTGCTGCTAGTCAAGACGATAACTTAGAGACAGAGTGCGACCCAACTTATGAACCCGTTACTTCAAAAGATCGCACTTATGGTGACCGACACAAGGTGACCTACATGATTTGGTACGTGATTAACATTTATCTAAAAGTCCTTGAAGCATGAATGAACGAATGAACCTAAATGTCCTTGTGCAATATGAATGAAGTTATGCAATAGAATGAAGCTAAATGCCATTGTTCAATATGTTTTTGAAGATACATATCCTTGAAGATACATATCCTGGACTTACATTTGGATTTTTTCCCTAAAAACCTGGGTGCTGTGAGTGATAAACATGGAGAGAGATTCCAGTAGGATATTTTCTTTATGAAGATTTGACATCAAGGGAAATGGAGTCCTGGGCTGTTAGCCGATTACTGCTGGGGATTGAAAAGGGGCCTACGGGAAGCTAAGTACTCGCGAAAATAGTAAATATTGTGTATAAGTCGATAATAGTATAAGTGTAAGTGTACATTTGTACATTTTTATATAACTATATATTTAAATGCCACAAAGAAACCTGATATGATATTTTTTTTATTAATATATTATTGTTAGGCGGCCATAGTACTATCTAAATTAGACAGATGTTTTCATGTGACAAAAAAAGTTTGAATTTTGAAGACCAGTGTTGAAGAAAATTTTTAAAGAAAATGTATAATATACTAAATAATAAAATATTTCCTACTTGATGTGAAGATTCTAGAAAACAACAGAATCTATTAATTTAATTTGATACATTATAATATTATTTAATATTGAAATGTACTGTGATTTTCTAATACATTTTTAGTCAATTTTGAATAAAGTTCATAGACCTAGTTAGCTTAACTTACTACTTAATCCTATTATCTATACCGATATGTTATACTACAAGAGTTGAGTTATATTCTTTTTCCAAGTAATTCTATCTTATGCCAGTTCCTTTACCTTATTTCATTGAATGCCTGCATAACTTTTCTGGACACTTGCGACCATGTCTTTCTTGGTCTACCTCTTATACTCTTTTCTTGTACTGCTGTTTCGTATCTTCTATTGGATAACCTTTCATTTATATTTTTTTTATACGTACCCTAACCATTCCAATGGTTTTTCTTACATTATCATCAATACAGGGTTTATCTTTAGATTTTGTCTATATACTTTATTCCCGATTTTATTTTTTTTGTCTTGCCTTCTGTTTTCTTCAGGAATCTTATCTCTGGCATTTATTTTGTTTTCGACGATTAGCTTCCATATATTAGTGTTGGATTTACTATTTTTTTTACGATTTTCGTTTTTATCTCATTAGTAACTTTTCTTTTACCGAAGAATGGTGTTTTTAGAGCATTGCAAACCCTACCAACTTTTCTAATTTTGCCATTAATTTCTTCTTTAAATCATTAATTTTTATCTATTTTTGACCTTAAATATATGAAATCTTTTATTTGTTCTTCATCTTATACATCTACTTTAATATTGCATTTTTGTTTTGTTTGCGTTTATTCAGATATATTTTCTATAGTTCCTCGTTTAGTATGTTCAAGATGTAAATTGGTCACTATATTATTATCATGTCATCGATGAATAAAAATTAAAATAATTTAACTTGCTCATTCTCCATAACCCTAATGGTTTAATTTTTTGTTTTATCTTTGTTTATGCTTATATATATGTTTATGTTTTCTTTCGAATTTTGAGGGCTCTTTATTATATAATTTAACTATATGGCGTGTGAGTTTATACATTGTATTTATTTTTGTTATTTTGACTTCATCTATACCTTTTCTCTCTAACTTTTCTTATTAAACGCTTTTTCTAAATCTACAAAATACATTTGTATTTCTTTGTTCTTATTTATCCTCTTTCCTATTATTATGATTGTAAATAATGGATCTGGCGTACCCTCGCCTTCTCATTCTGAATCTATATTGTTTTTTCAGTGTGATTTCCAATTTTTCTTTCATTCTTTTATTTATCATCTTTGCTGGTATTTCCGCTGGTATACTCATCAGTTTTATACCCCGGTAATTAGAAAAAAAATGTGTGTTGCCTTTCTTGTTTTATCTTTCATTCTTTTAGTATTTGTTTTGATAGTTTCATTTAATAACATCTAAAGTGATTATTTTGCTGCCTTACTGATTATTTCATTGATACCTGCTGCTAATATTAGCTTTATTTTGCCTATGGTTTTATTTAGTCCTTCCACTGTTATGGGTGTAATGACTAGATTCCTGCTTTTTTCGTTTTTATTTTTGTTAACTGTAATAGCTTATTCAACTTATGATACCAACTTGTTTCCTTTTAATAAAATACCTATTTATTTCAATCGATAATTTGACTCCTGTAACTACTCATAAAATTCAATTTTATTCAAATAACCCCCTCCGGCTCTGGGCATCACACGATCCGCTTACGCTAATGTTGGGTATTTTTTTCGTATATTTTGGGTCCTATCTTAACGGACATAACATTACGGATATTATTTTTTGCGCACGTCAAAAGTTTGTGAAATGTTGGCCTACATGCGTTCTTTCACGAAATTTCACCAAAAGAAGTCTAACAGTGTCAATTCAGACATATTTTTCATATAATAGAGCTATTGTTTCACTAGTTATCATATGTAGCCCAATTTTCCGATTCTGACCACAAAAAGTGACTTACTATTTGCCTAGAGCGGGCGCCATTGATTGTAACGGGCGCTTCTTTATAATTTCCAAATATTTGCTTAGAGCGGATGCCATTGATTGTAACGGTCGCTTATTTATCATTTCCAGTAAGTTTCGCAGCATATAACGGCCTCTCTTGAATAACTTGTGGGTTTTCCTTGCCCCAAATAAATTTTTCTCGTTAACACATTCGTTAAATTAAAAATATGTCTCATCAGTGAAGATGATTTATCTTGAAAAATCATCATCAGTGGCATGAGTGGCATAATCTTCTAAGATCTATTCAGCGAATATGCCACCTTGTCCGTGGTCTGCAGTTTGGTTTTTGCATGATCTGGAACTTATATGGGTGTAAGTGAAAATCTTTATGCAAAATTCGCCATAAACAGCTGTATTAGAGACCAAAAAGCAGTGGTCTTGGAATCGATATTTCTGGTTCTTGCTTTTACGTGAACGTACTGGACCAAGATGCACAAGTGTCAAACAATCCAAAATACTACCATTCTATTAACATTTTTTATCAATTTGCGGTCAGTTATTGTACTGTACTGTGGATAAACGATCCACTGCGTTAAATGGTAGACTCTTAACAAATGTTATTTTAAAAAGTACGCATTTGATAGGTAAAAAATGGTACCAAATACCCCGGGAGGATAATCCATTACCCGATCAGCCCTGGTCAGTACTGATTTGGAATTGTTAACTCTTGGTTTGTAGATCATTTCTTCTATTGGAACCTTTGATGTGAAACACTAAACTTGATTTAATCTCCTCCAGATCCAGATTAAATAATATCCTGATGATGCTAACATGGTTAGCGAAACGTGCGTCGAGCAGTTCAAAAAAAGTAATATGGTGTTTAGTGGTAAATCTCTTTAAGTTTAGTCCTTGGTTTGTACTTGACTGAAAATGCGCGTGAAAAAAATATATAGTCTAAGATTACTTTACTACATTTTCCCAAAATTTTAACAGGTTTATGCTCGGTCAGTATTCAGCGTGGTACCAAGACAGGAGGTAAAAAAGTATACTTAAATACTCATTACTAAACTTGTTGGCGAAATTACATAACTGTTGATAAAGCTTAATTAAAAAAGATAATCGTATTTATAAAACTAATTCTAATGGTTGTTCCTTCCTAGAATTCCAAATGTTCGGCTTTCTATTTAAACGAAATTAAAATAGTAATAATAATGAATATACCAGAACCAAGTACTTTAATTCTAATACACTTCTCCGAAAGCTTTAATCTCAAAAATCCACTTCTACAATGATTGTCAGTTATCAACTGAACAATAACTTAATATAAAAATGTGCTTCACTGAAAAACGATCCAAGATAGCACTAAAATTCGTTTCAATGTCGGATTTTAACCCTGAAACGAAAATGAAACCTCATCTTACAAAAGTATCATTTCAATCTTAAGACTTCGTATAAGCCCTGTCACACTTCGAAATTTTGACTGACGGTAGTACAATAAACCGTATCATGCACAATAAACATAATTCCTGAGGTTCGAATGATGAGGTTTCCAGTGGCGTAGTTTCAGTTCATTGCTTATTTTCCAAAAATAGAAAATCATATTCGCGTTGCCTAAAAAGTTCGTAGGAATTTTTTTAAGAGAAAAAAACGCAAACAATTTACGTAATTATATATTTAGTCTATTATTAATTACCTATATTATTTATAACTTTTTGGAAACTTAGTGGTATGTCTGTAATGCTATTTTGTCAAAAAGTAGTATGTCAACCGGTTGTTTTTCATATTTTCTTCCATTTTAAAAAATTTCTCATTTCAGTAGGGAGCGGAATAGATGATAATCCAAAGGTGCAATGAATAAATGAGTAAGGTGGATCATATAAAAGATCCCAATTAAAGCTCAACAATTTTTGCCGGGTCCTGATTGAAACTTGTGGTAGTGCATTGTCATGATGAAACACGACGGCTTTTCTGTTTGCTAATTCTGTCCGGTTTTATAATTGCTGCCTTCGGCCGATCTAATTTGGTTGCATAGAAGGTTTTAAAAGTGCAAGGGTTCCCTCCAATCCCACCAAATACTGAGCATAGCAACCACCATGATTTTTTCATTGCACGTTATTATACATAATCAACTTTTCATCAGTTATCATCCACTTCAGAAATGGGGCCTCAGAATTTGTTTTTAGCAAAAGGTCGTACCCTTTTTTTTTCAAGGTCAAAAGCGGTCGACTTGCCAATAATTAACATATTTACTATCTCATGGACTGTAAATATTTGGCTATTATGGCCTTTATTAGAAATGGCCTTTATAAGAAAATTCAATGAATGAATTTGAGCATTGTTAAATTAAAATACAAGGAAAAAGTAATCAAATAATATAAATCAAACATAATATAATCAAAATAATATAAATCAAGCCTTGATGTCAATTGCATCAAGGATGTCAACTGCGTCACAATATTCATACAAAAAATGTAATAAATCTAATATATTAAATATATTCGAAAATAATTCTTTAGTCGGCCCCCAAACGTCAGCAAGAGTTTCCTGAGATCGGCTTTTGGCCTTAAGCCGTCATTAGCTCATTAGCCTTAAGCCGTCGGGCTCGAGCTGAATGTTGGGAAAGCAGCTGAAGATGGCAAGCTACATCCGAGAAAGCCGATCTATACGGTCGTATTCCTGGTCATTTTTCAGCTGCTTTCCGAATGTAACGGAACTGTGAGGCTTGGGGGCGGCTGAAGAAATAATCAATTATTAAGTGGAATACGGACAAAAATGTTTCTTGTTCTCAAATATTTTTAATACATTCTCCAAGAGCCTACTTGCAACATTTCATGTATACCGGGCACCTAGATAAGGCCTGGGCGGACCACGAACGATTTCGCACAATTGTGCAGTTGCAGATGTTCACCACAGGATGGCGTGAGCTGCATAGCATTGCAGACTACATCCGAAAAAGCCGATATATATGATCATTCCTTTGGTCATTTCTTCAGCTCAGTTCCAGCCCACCTGATTGTTGGCTTTTGTAGGCGGCTGAAGAAATGAGCAGTTATTACGTGAAGCAAGGAAAAAATATTTGTTTTTGAATAATTTTAATATATTCTCCACGTGCCCACAAATCTAATATAAAATATATCGCAGTTAACATAATTAAAAATGTAAATTCATAATAAATAATCAGCAAATACATAATAACGCATATAATTTACGAAAATAAATTAAATTATTACAGAATTAATTTAAAATTTTCAAAAAACATCAAATATGCTTTACGGAACCACGAAACGTATAAATTAATTTCTGGAAGTCTCAATCAAAAACTTTATTCACTTTTAAAAATACATAAAATCCCTCATTCCCTTATCCTCAATCCCTTATTTGGTCCCTAGTTCCTGTCTTTATAACTCCTAACCAACAAAATTTCTATAAATTCTGTTGATCTTATTCTTATCATATTACAATTTCACAGTTAAAACAAGTTTTTAAAGTATATGTTTTCTAGATTAACAGAATATTAAGTGAATTTCTTGTAAATATTTACAATTAAAGATTAAGTACATTTTGAATTGGTTATTTACGTATATAAAAAAAAAACACTTTAATTTGATTATATTATATATAAAAACTCTTTACATTCCGATACTTCGAAAACCGTTTACTTTAAAATATCTCTTTAACTAAAGCAAAATAAAAATTCTTCAAATCGTAATAAAAATGTCAGACTAAAACTTTACATATTATAATGTGTAATCAACTGTAGTCGAAGATTCGACTAGTTTATCGCTGAAATCGAAACTATAGCTGAAAATCGCAGTTTCGGCCGAAATAACTTTTCGGTCGGGTCGATTGTCGATTTTCATCATTATAGTCGATTTCATCGTCGATTTTCATCATATATACAAATGGTATTAACATCATTATATAAATTAACAGATAATTTTTAATAATAACTAATATTTAATTAAGGGAAATCCCCTTAGGATGTTACTAACGAAAATGTTAATGGAAGCTTAACAAGCACAAATAAGCCAAAAATACTTTAAGCAATGATTCATAACTACACAGCAAATTTATTTTAAAATTATATTAATAACTTACATTCTATATAAACTTTATTATGGAAATATAAAATAACAGATCATTAAATTTATTAGACTTAACTATAATAACTGAATATTTGTTACAAATGAACTCATTGTAATACTAAATATGCAAAGCAAAGTTTAATATCTAAAATCCCCACTATATTCAAAATTGTATGTATAACAATTGTCTCGATGCACAATACCTTTTTTTCAAAAAATTATAATTAAAGATTTTTTTTTAAGGCACTGTGCATCGAAACAATTGTTATACATATAATTTTAAATATAGTGAAAATTTTAAATACAATTGAACCGCCGAGAGTTTACCCGTGACATTGTCTCAATATGTTCTTTTTCTTTACCGAACGAGAGAGGAGATAAAAAATCAATCATGTCTTCGGATAAGAACAGTACATTACGATAGCGTTACAACGGGGTAGAAAGAGAAAGTAACAAATAATTAAAACGCGTTTGTTCACATACCAAAAAAATTCGTCTATTGAGTTCAGCGATCCTGTTTTGGTTGTCATTTAAGCTGTTTTTTATTGTGTTTTAGTGAAATTTTGTGCTATAAAGTCCAATTTTATTGTAAAATAAGTTCTTATAATAACTACTGTTATTGATTATTTTGTTATCGGTAGGTATTTGTAAAGATTCATAAAGTTTTATTTCCTTCAATAATTCTAACCTAACTAAAGACATTTTATTAGAAATGTTTAATAAAAACCGAATGTATATTGATTAATTCTAAAAACACACTGAACGACATAAACAACCGTTTGATAACGATATAAACAACCAATTTGTGCTCAATGTTTATGAGTATTTTGAAATAGAAAAAAGGAATGGAGGACCTTTATAGTCTCTTTAATCCATTCAATAGGTAAAGAATAGTTAATTTGATAACGTTTTACTTATATTGCATTATCACATTGTAATATATTTCTTAGAGAGTTGCAGCAGCATTAAAAATATCAAGGAAAACAATGTTTTCTATTAAGAAAAGAAAATAACATAATTCAGTTATTTCTTCTCCTGGAACAAGCAGAACTTACCTGAAGGAAATAAAATGTAAGTTCGAAATACGTTGTACAATATGTACAAAAAAAAAGTCATTTAAATATAATGAATACGTATTAATTGTTTGCCAGTTGTACCACATCTGCCTTTTAATTTTTCACATTCGTAAACATGCTGGCTTTACAATTTATTAGTAAACTGTAAAATCTTGAGCTAACAAATATCTTACTTATATCCAGCACACATATTTGGCATATCTTGCTATTTCTGGTAAATAATAAAATATTTAGGTATTATTTTTTTTAGGTATTATCAGAAATTACTAATTTTTACCAAAACATTCCATTACCAAAAATAAATCAGCTTGAGGTCTACTTGTATATACAGTGTACATACAAGTGTGTTGACTAAAACTAGACATGATACAGCTTAATTTTCAACAGTTTCATAAACTAAAAATATAAATATAGCACTTACTTATGTCTCATAACAATATATTTTTTTTAATCTGTAGGAAAGCATGTAACTATCAAAGGCCTTAATATGGAGTTAAGAAGAAAGGAAATTGTCAGTATGGGTCATACACCACTTAATACTCTTCTAAACGAGCTAGGTTTTAAGTACAAGAGAGGGATGACAATAGGAGATCATTAATCGAAATAAACAATATTTCTGCCTTAAGAGCTTGCTTTCTTCGCAAACATATGGAAAATCGTAACAGCACATTCAGACGCCAAATTCTATTCCTAGATGAGACCTGGTTTTATTCAAAAGGAAACAAACAATTTCTTGGCAAGATAGATGCAAGTTTAGTGTTCGGGGGCAAGCTTAGATCACCATGGTGAAATGAACAACACCATATTTCAAAAATGGATGACCACACAGCTAATTCCAAATTTAGAAAAGCCATCCTTAATAGTAATGGATAATGCACCGTACTATAATATACTTCAAGAAAACAGACCTCCAGTTCCTCAACAAAGGCTGAAATAATTGCTTGGTTAAACGCCAATAATATTAAATGTGATGAGAAACTCACCTAAAATCAGAAAATTACTGCAAGGGGCTAAAAAGAACAGAAAATAAAATAATTGATGACCTAGTAAGAGAACATGGCCATGAAATTTTAACTTCCGCCCCTTAAGGGAGGCCTACGTCCAGCAATGGGCTTCAATCGGTTGATGATGGATGGCTATATGTTGAGTGATAAGAGGTTCAAAATTCAAGTACGTGATCTTGCATTGTTTTGCTGATAAGAACCATGCGTTTGCCTCGCAAATGCCGATTAATGGTAGTGTGGGATACTGCAAATTCCCTTGAAAGTTTCCTAATGACTGTTCTAGGATTTACAACCACAGCTGCTCTTGAAAACATCGGCATCGAGAAACTATGGATCACCGAATGTTCCCCTATCTTCAAGACTCATGTCTCCCTCCCGGAACTTTTTGAACCAGAACTGAGCGGTGCGGATTGATATGGTCCCTTCTCTTTCTACTTTGCTAATTTCACGAGAGGCGTCAGTCGATTTGAAGCCTTTTTTAAATTAACACCTTAAAATTGTCTTAATTTCGTGACTTATTTCACTCATTTTAACGTTTTTATTAAAAACTGACGACTGACTATTTCGCAGAATCATTTTAATGGAATCACTTTAATACTGAAAAAGGAATGTCGAAGCAAAAAATTGAAATACGATTAAACCAAGCATCAGAGGTTTAATCAGATTACAATTGGTTCAAGTATAATCCTTTATTTATAAACAAACGAAAATCGGAAATATTTTTGTTACACCCTAATAGTATTGAAAAAGGTACAAAGCGAAAGGGTTCGTTAGGGGGCGACCAGGTATGAAAGTAATACCGGATGAACGTAACAAATGGCTTTCTTAAGGAATTATGTTGGCTGCACTGATGGCTGCATCACCGATGTGCGCCAATTTGAAGCCCCCCTTTCCAAGTTGCGCTGACGGAGCTGTGCCGTCAGGTGTGGACGTAGCGTGTCGCTGCCGCAAAAATACCTCCAAAGTAAGTTTTGACTGTTCAACTGTGTTTGTTTTTATAATGGTAGGTTTAAGCTTGCGTATCAAGTGTCAGTAAAGTAGCATAACTCTTCGTCTTTCTATTTTGGCGTTCGAAACGGTATCTTTCTAACGGTTTTGAGGTTATCGGCAAGTGTTTGTCATATTCGGGAAAATTTAAAGGTAGGGATGGAAGTAACAGCTTGTTACTTTCATCCCATTATGATCGTGATATCTCAAAGCATATTTTATTGTGTTTTTTTTTAATATTTCAAAGTAATACAAATTTATTTTCTTATTCCAGTTTGCCTAACGAACGACTAGTAGAGATTTAGTTATTACAGAAACTAATAGATTTGGCTGCAGAAGAAGTACTTCTCTGAAAAGTACCATTTTGAGACGCTGCGAATTCATATCAGCTGTGTCATGTAACTTTATATACATATGTGCAAAAGAAGAAAAAAATGCTTGAAGAAGAATGCTTGAAGAATCGAAAAGAAAAGTTTTTACCAACGAGGTAGAAAAAATACTGGCCGAGTATTTACTCCATTATTCTCAAATTAATTACGGATTAACAACCAAAGAAGTATGAAAGCTAGTATTACAATTAGCAATTACATATAATAAAGAAATTCCCAGCTCGTGGAAGTCCAATGAATGTGCTGGTGACGACTGGCTAAGATTGTTTATTAGTCGTAATCCGAGATTATCAATAAGAGCCAGCAAGCAACAAGTATTGCCCGAGCGACGAGCTTCAATCAAAGCAATGTTGAATTGTTTTTCCAAACATTATACTGAGATTCTAGGACGGGACAATTATACTACATCAGCTATACAGAATATGGATGAAACTGACATAACCACTGTACAAAAACTAAACAGAGTTGTAGCAGGAAGAGGCACCAAGCAAGTAAGCTCAGTCACATCTGCAAAACGTGGCATGATGGTTGCAGTGGCTACTGCAGTTAACGCCACTGGAAATAGTATTCTTCCAATGTTCATATTCCCACGAAAAAAGTTTAAGTATCATTTTATACGTGATGTACCCCAAGGGTCAGTTGAAAGTGCGAATGGAAGTGGTTAGATGCAGGAAGATGACTTCAACATATTTTTGAATCATTTTAAGACTCATGCAAAACCATTTGAAGAAAATAAGCGGGTAGTTCATATAGTTCCCATATAGCACTGAAGCATATTGACTTATGTAGATAAGTCAAGCATTGTCCTTTTGACTTTCCCACCATACTGCACATACAAGAGGCAGCCGCTTGGTCGCAGTGCACTTGGACCTCTGAAAAAGGCCGTCAATGCATGCTGTAACAACTGGATGAGATCAAACCCTAGGAAAGTTATGACAATATACAATATACACAGTATAGTCCGAGAGTCCTTTCCGATCGCCGTAACACCGCGAAATACACAGGCGGGTTTTGCTTGCACAGGGATATGGTCCGTGAATATACGAGTATTTACAGACGTCAACTTCTTCTCAGCTCCGTCACTGATCGACAGTTAGAAGATGTTGCAGTTCCACTACCAGACCTGATTCCGTAAAAAAGTCGTCAGATTGATGTAATGCCCTCTTCATCATCATCAAGCATGCAACCAATTTTAACTAAGTGTGAGTTACGCTCACCAACACCATTAGTAACCCCACCATTGGTAGCTTCACCGGCTGCGCTAGCTTCACCATTACTGCCAAGAACCCCTCCTGAATTAACATTGCCACCAATAATGACCTTGCCATCAACAACTATTTCGGAAGTAGACGTGGTTATTTCATCGATATCATCTGATAATTTTCATATCTCATCTACCTCTATAGCTTGTGTTCAGGACGTCACGATGACATCGTCTAGCCCCTATGAAGTTAAACCCCTACCAAAGGCAGGATCCAGGAAGAATAATGGAAAGGGAAGGGAAGGAAAGGCAGAAAACCAACAATAATGACTGATACTCCAAACAAGCTTGAAATTCAAGAACAAAACGAAAGAAAGCTTAGAGCCACAGAAGTTAAGAAACCCATTTTGCAGACTGCTAAAGAGACAAAAATGCCAAGGGCTTCAGTTGTTAAGAAAACTATAAACAAAAAGAAATAAAACACAAAAGAAAAAAGATGCTAAAATAACTAAGGATAGTGATAATTCAAACAGCGAAGATTGCTTCTGTTTAGTTTGTATGGAATCCTTTTCAAACAGCAGGCCAATTGAAAACTGGGTACAATACCTAGTGTCAGCTATGGGTTGATATAGTCTGCACTAATAATGAAATAAGTTAAGTGTGCCATAATTGTTGGATCTCATTTTTAAATAAAGTTGTTGTTATTTTAGAAGATTGTTATGTTTCTTGGAAATGTATTTTTTTTTGATAATTGTGTTACTATTGTAAAACCTAAAATGGTGATTATAATTAAATATGTTGATTATGAAAGTAATTTTGTTATTATTTACAATGTTACAACCATCCCCTTACACTGTTACAACCAACATTAAGGGTAAGGATGGTTGTAACAAATTTCACTTTTTTATTTGGTCGTTTTTCTCAAAATCTTTAATATCAGTTGCATTTTAGCTGGTGTTAAAAGATAGCTGAAAGACTAATCCATCATGTGTACTGATTAGAATTTTGATATTCAAAAAGCTCTGTGAGATATTACGAGAAAATTGAAAAATATTACGTTTATTCCTGATCTCCCCTGCTCGTTCTAAAGGTTAAATTGCCATTTGGAAAAATATTTCATATAATTCTCTCCGCCTAAAGCAAATATTTCTATTTAGATAAACGGAACTCTTTCGAAATCATGTACACCATTTGTTAATACAAGATTAAATATTTTTTTAATTTATCCAAATGGACGAAACTTAGTTAAGATATCATAAAACTTTATGGATGCTGCTTCCAATTAAAAGTAGGCCTTGTCAATTTCTCTGATTATCATCCGAATCTCGAAGCGCGTAGGATTCGCGTGTGTACTAAAAGCGTGGGCAAAAAATTATATTCGAAAGTAGATATATGTTCGTACGAAATCTCTGCGAAGGCGGATCGATAATTCCCGTTTATCTCCTGCTATCAGATAGAAAGGAACTGTAAAAGGTAACTCGAACTAGTCAGTGATAATCGCCCGATTTATCAAGTTCCATTCAGACCAGAGTACAAGCTGATAAATTAATCGTTGGAATTGCAGGTCGAAGCTGATAACGAGATAATCCGCTTTTTGTTTATTTTTTTGAAACATTTATTACGGATACATGAATGATGGATGAATGTAGATTACAGACGCAAATCTTCCTTGTTTTTCTTGTTCAATTGTTTTATTAAAGTCGTGTTAGCATTCAGCTATGTCTAATCCTTGAAATATAATGGTTATTCTTCATTTTACAACGGCATTATTTACCTGAGTTAAGCTGATTTCAATGCTACGAATTAACATTTCTGGTATATTTAACAATATTTCTATGTTAATATACAGGAATCCTTATGCTATAGTTATATTTTATATACCAGCTAGGCCTCTAACATAACACTTATATTTTTGTTTTATCCACCACTTCGAGAACTGTAATGTATTATTATTTTTATTTTGTTTAGACCTTTTTGAGAACTATAATTTAGTTTCCCGTCAAACTAATCACCAAGAACTGTTTACTTTAATTTTATATAAAATCATGTAACCAACCCTTCAGGCTCACTTTCTAGTTGATTTTCGTTGTATACGCAGTCATATTAGTTAAGTCAAAAGCTCTTTCACGATTGATAAATTTCGTTTTTGTGAAATAAACGTTTTTTAAACTGATTATGCGAATCCAATTATTTAACTCTATTACTTATTCAAAATATGTTTATTTTGATTACTTACAATGTTATTGTTTTCTATGATGATGATATGTGCTTTAATGTCTCTCAATTCTACGTTTCAAAGTCAGTTATATGGAAAATATATGATATTTGATATTTTCATAATATTTTTAAATATTTCTATTTTTAAATAATTCTTCTATTTGTTGATATTCTCTAAATATGAAAAAGATTGTGTTGCATATAGAGTTGATTGTATTGAACAAAGTGATCAGCGAAACAGACATAGACGTAAATAGAATTCGAATGTTGCTATTTATGTACCTGGAAAAATAAATAAAAACAAATCATTGAGAATGGTTTCATTGATTTTCAAAATATTCTCCGCGATAATCGATACACTTTGGCATACGTTTCAACCGCTTTTTTGAGACGTCGAAAATCCTTGACCACGTATTTTATTCTTCACGGATGGGAACAAAAAGAAATTATTGGGTGCCAAATCAGGACTGGTCCGATGTTTGAGAGCTTGCGTTGTGATGGTGAAGAATGATCGATCCTGCGTCGCTGATGGTTTTTTTCTTATTTCTTCAAGAAGTTCTGACAAACAAATGGTTTCATACGGAAATGACCACTCTACGATTCTCTAATGGTACTGTAGCCACATGCCCAATTATTCCAAAAAAGAGGCCACCATTTGTTTCGAAGTGCTTCTTACGCGAACAACTTTTATTGGGTTTGGCTCATTTTGAAAGACCCATATATTTGACTGCTATTTACTTTCGGGCTCCTATGCATAGATCCATGATTCGTCACTTGTGTAGATGTTATACACGTTTTTTGACGCATCATGATTGTATATTTTGACCATTTCTTTGCACCAATCGACACAAGCTTTTTTTGAGCGATTGTCAAATTATGCGGAATCGAATGCGCACAAATCTTCTTTACGACTGAATATTCACGTAAAATCTTGTATATTCTTCTCATACTAATGGCCAGGGATGCCTCAATCTCACGGTGTTTCACATGACGATCTTGTTTTATCAGTTTTCTGGCACAACAACGGCCACGATTGAATTCACTAAACCAGTGATATACAGTGGTTTTGGATGGTGCTTAGCTCCAAAAGTGGAATTGAGTTGATCGATGCACTGCTGTATATATATATATATATATATATATATATATATATATATATATATATATATATATAAAATAGCCGCTATATATATATGAACATTTTTTGTTGGTTGCTTGACCGGGAAGGAGCCCCACCTATCTCTTCAACTGGATGACATATGTTTCGTCTCTCGAGGTTCAGACTCATCAAGGCGCCGACATATACCATACCATCAAGAATAGGGTGATCCCACCCACAGCCAACAACCCATGTTTTTGTCGACTTCCCGTCGGATGGCGTACACTGCATATATATATATATATATATATATATATATATATATATATATATATATATATATATATATATATATATATATATATATATATATATATATATATATATATATATATATATATATGTATATATATATATATATATATATATATATATATATATATATATATATATATATATATATATATATATATATATAAATAACCTACGTCGAAAGTCGCAGTAAATCATCACACGAAAATCATCTCACGAGTTAATTTAATTTTTTGACTGAGATGAAATTTTCAAGTCACTAAACACACACATACATCCGTATGACAAAACGTTCTAAGTACGTAAACAGTGAATAATGTCAAACTTTACGATGTATATTCAGTTAGCGCCTAGCAACACCATTGTTGCTAATTCCGGATACATAAATAGCAACCTTCATATTGATAAATAAAGAAAGACAGATCGGAGGATATGCAGATGACTTAAACGTATAAATACGATCGAAAACATTATTAAGAGAGACATATGATGAAATAAAGGTGAAATCCAAAAGATCTAGAAATAAATATCCACAAAACAAAGATTGTTTTATTGATATTTGTTTTATTTTGTTGAAGTTGTAGACTATGTGAGTGTTTAGCAATTCATATGGTGGGCGTGGCACGTGGCGAGAATGCCACAAAAGCAAGTACCAAGGAAAATCATAAGAGGGGTGAATAGGGGGGTAACAGAAAAAAAGTAAATCAAAGACACGATGACAAGAGATTCTGAAGAACTACTGCAAATTAAAAATTGGCAAGGGGTTATTCGAGATCGATCCGATTAGAAGCGAAGATTGAGGTAGGCCAAGGATCACTGACATGTTGTAGCACTTCAGGAAGAAGAAAAAGACGAGCGGTTGTACTTGGGTAGCAGTTTGTTACTTGAGTGTTGCATCAACTAAACCATAACAATTTACTGGAACACATTTTTGTGTACGTTTGAAGCTATTAAAATATCGAGGAGCATCACTTTTGTGCTTAACACCGAGATAAAACACATCAATGATCGTTTGACCAGGTGGAACAAACTCCTTGTGTACTATTCCCTACGAATCGTAGAAATGAATCAACATTGATTTGTTTTTTGACTTCTCGAAATGGCTTTCCTTCGGATTTGGCTCACTCAGGTGCTTCCATTCGCACTTTGACGCAGATTGGACACCATGTCTCATTACGAATAACAATACTGTACTTGAAGTTTTTGTCCGGTTTCGATTATTTAATCAAATCTTTGCAACGTTGGACTCCAAGCAATTTTTGTCGTCTATCAATTTGTTTGGAACAAAGCGTGCACAAACCTTCCGAGGTCCCAAATGATCGGTCAAAATGCGATGAATTGAATCTTTTGACACATTCAATTCCATTTCCACGTATCGCAATAATTATTTTCGCTGATATTTTATAAAATCTCGCACAATTTCAATGTTACTTTGAGTACCCACGGAATTTTTCGGACCTGAATGTCCTCATGACCTTCTTTGAATCGTTTAAACCAGTAGTGGGCTCTACCACGGGTTACACAATCATCATTTCATTAATGAATAAATTAATTTCTTTAATTGAAACGTGAAATGTTTAAGCGCGATAACTTGGCTTCTAATGATTTGAATGTCATGAAATTTTGTCAGAACGAATATAAGAAGGCTTATATATATATATATATATATATATATATATATATATATATATATATATATATATATATATATATATATATATGTACAGGGTGTCCGGAAATACAGGGCGTCTCCTTGGTAAATGCTGCCATAACTGTTTTATATGTAATATTTTTAATTTTAATTTTTTAAATCAAATTACTGAATCGCAATGATTTTTAGGTAAAAAAAGGTCCTTTTATTTCGTCTCGTTAGGATAGACCATTTTCTAGAAAACTGACTTTTTCTAAAACGATGTATGATTACATGGATATCGAAATGCATATTAATAATTTAGTAGGCGGCTGTCACTGTTAATCTTTGTCTTTGATGTTTCGTAAAACTGGACTATTTATGTAATAAATTCTAGATTTTTAATATTTATGACCCATTATTCCTTTGAAAAAAATGTAGAATATGCATTTTCTGTACGGGAAGGCGAATGGGAACGCGTGTGAAGCTAGAAGATTGTATGCAGCGGCTTTTCCCGGAAGAGTATTTCCTTATAGAGAAACATTTACAAATCTGCATAGAAGATTATGCGAAAAAGGGGATCTTTCATGCCTTAACACTTCAGACGAATTAGTGTTCAAGAAGGCATTCCTAAAAGTACGGTGTGGGAAATTGTTAGAGAGCAAGCGCTCTTTCAGCAGTTTTGCCAATGGTTAAGGACGTAATTGCGTTTAAATGAAAATTTTGTACAGAACATTATCTTTACAGATGAAGCTATGTTCACACGCAATGGAATTTTTAATTCTCACAATAGTCGTGTGTGGCCGGAAGAAAATCCACATGAATTTTTCGAATCGGAGCATCAGGATAAGTTTTCTGTCAATATCTGGGCAGGGATACTAGGGAATTTTTTGATTGGGCCGTTTGTGCTTCCCAACTGTTTCAATGGGTAAAGTATTTGAACTTCTTGGAAAACCATTTACTGGACCTAATGGAAGATGTACCATACCAGTTCAGACATGGTATGTTTTTATGCACAATGGGGCTCCGCCTCATTTTTCTGCAAATATAAGAGAGCATTTAGATCGCTTATATCTAGGACGATGGATAGGACGTAGTGGACCAGTGCGTTGACCACCACGTTTGTCAGATTTAAATCCTCTCGATTACTTTCTGTGGGAATACTTGAACTTTCTTCGAAAATAAGATTTTGGCGAAACGTCTGCAAGCTCCCTACAGGGACCAACTGGACAATATATATATATACATATATATATATATATATATATATATATATATATATATATATATATATATATATATATATATATATATATATATATATATATATATATATATATATATATATATATATATATATATGCAGTGTACGCCATCCGACGGGAAGTCGACAAAAACATGGGTTGTTGGCTGTCTTGATGGCATGGTATATGTCGGCGCCTTGATGAGTCTGAACCTCGAGAGACGAAACATATGTCATCCAGTTGAAGAGATAGGTGGGGCTCCTTCCTGGTCAAGCAACCAACAAAAAATGTTCATATATATATATATATAGCGGCTATTTTCTGTTTCCATAATTAATTATATGATTGCAGGGAAAGAGATCTACATCAAGTGATGAAGCCATAGACGAAATAAATGCATATTTTCAAGAACTAATTGGTATGTACACATCTGTTCAACTTTTCCGTTGAAATTGCCTTATTGCATGCGTAATCGTATGCATCCTAGCGCAGGGTAAGTCGCATGCCTCCTTCCTGTCTACATGTTTCCGTCAGTTTCAACATTTTTGTCGAGTTCACTAAAAACGGTTTTTTAGAAACGTTAAAAACATTTTATTTTGTAAGTATAATATTAGGTACGAAACTAAAAATTAATCATTAAAAATGTATTCATTAGATATAGACATGAATTTACTTTACCTCAGAGAGTAACGTTAATAAGCACCTGCATCGTTAAGGCCAATGGTATTAAACCCAGGATCACTAAATATTGCCATTACGAAGCATATTTCCACAATAGCGTTAAAAATGTTCGAACGACCTTTATCTCAATTCTGTGATTGTCATTCAAAATCGTCTTCGGGATCATAAAAGAAACCATTTCAGGTTCGGCGTTTATTTCATTTCATTCTGACACCACCTGTATCCCATCGACTTTCCGATGCAGTCGTTGGGCGATGGCTTTGTTGTGCGAGTATAATGGAAGCTTTTTACGTAGGCGATGACCAGAGGCGTCTCCGGCAAGCTATGCTCGATGTAATCAGTGCAGCCGGTAGTCGAATAATGTTGGAGATAATTAACCGTTGGTTTATTGCAAATGAAACAACTGATATCTCAATATAAAGAAGAACCTGTTATTGTTATTGTAATGACTAATAAAAGTCATGCTTCACAAGAAATCCTGTTGTTGCGGATTAAATCGAAACAAATTAATATACAAATAATTAACTATATTCATATTAAATATTAGCTGATAAAAATGAATGTAAAATACCGAACTACAATTGCAAGTATTTCTTAATTGGAATTAAAAAGCGTGCCACGTAGAAATCAGAAGAGGCCCAATCTGGCGAATACTGAAGATGTTTCAGCAATTTAAATTTCGGTTTATTCAATTTGGCTATAGCCAAAACAAGTTGGGTGTGAAATATATTGTATTAATATTTGCATATGAAGAAACATCAAGCAAGATGGATGTTATGTTCACTAATATTTTGTCAAAAATGCGAACGTACAATCACGTCACACCAATGTTTGAACATGTCGAAGTGCAATAAAAAAGTTGTTTCTGTCGATTAAAAACTGTAAAGACTCAAGAAAAAGCGATTAATATTTAATATTACTCTGTGTTATAGGATAAACTAAAGGTCACAATTAGAGAAAAACGTCCCAATTTAATGAAGAAAATACCTTCCTTTCTTTGGAACAATGCATCAGTTGAGAAGTTAACAATGATGATCGCAAAAAAGGTTCAGTTTCGATTTAAACTGCTCCCACTATATTCTCCAGATCTGGTTCCTAGCGTCTATTTTCTGTTTTCATAATTAAATATATCATTGCAGGGAAAGAGATCTACATCGAGTGATGAAGCCATAGACGAAATAAATGCATATTTTCAAGAACTAATAAAATATAAAGATAAATGTATCTGTTCAACTTTTTCGTTGAAATTACCTTATTGCATGCGTTATCGCATGCATCCTAGAGCAGGGTAAGGCGCATGCCTCCTTCCTGTCCACATTTTTGGAGAGTTCCGTAAAGACGTTTTTTAGAAACGTTAAAAACATTTTATTTTGCAAGTACATACTGTTAACTGTGTAATTTCAGTTTCATGATTACATCTGACATTTTATTGTTAGCTGGTATGAGTGCTGCTGTGCTGGTGATAATAAGAGCACGAAAAATACAAAAAATATGTATGGACAAAGGAATATTTAGAACAATAACTACAATTTACTACAGGAAAATTGATACTAAAAAAAAATATTCGTTACACACTCAATTTACAATTTTATTAGTTTTTATTTTATTTAATCTAAAAGTCCGTTGTATCGTTAGGTATAAAACTGACAGTTTTACGTTGCGACATGATGGTATTTCATGAATTTTTACCCTCCATGAGTTCATGTCCAGTGCTAATTTTCTAGCCTCAGTCCAATGAATTCGTTTTTCTGCCATTTGTCGAACTCGTTTTTCCCATCTCAGTCTTGAACGCCCAACTTTATTTCTTTGCTTGTGTTTGTTATGTTTGCTAATATCTCTTCATTCGTTCTGTGGATGTGCCATAGCCAGTTCAGATGGCTTTGTTCTATATCTTTTTCTATTGGTTTCGTTTCCAATTGTTCCACTTTACCCTTTCTTGTAATTCCCTTTATTCTGCGTAGGAATCTCATTTCTGCAGCTGAAATTTTACTTTTGTTTCTCTATGTTAAGGTTCAAAATTTGCTGCCGTATATCATCGATGACCTCACTACTTTCTGATACACCTGCGCTTTTACCTCTTTCGGTATCACTCTTTTTCCTGGGAATGTTAATTTTTGAGTGTTGTATAGTTTGCCTGTTTTTCCCATTTTTTTGTTCATTTTACCGTCCATTTTTCCATTACCTTCTATTATTGTGTCTAAATACTTATAGTTTTTGGCTTGCTCCATTACCTTCCAATCGAGTACAATTTTATGTTTTATTTTTATGCCTGCAATTACCATTATTTTACTTTTGTCAATATTTATTTCCATGTTTATGGATACAGTCCTGTCTTAGGTCTATTCCTGTCTTAAGTTATGTAGATTCATTGTTATGCCTTCTTTATTCTTGTTGTTGTTGTTGTATAAGGCCTTGATAATTTCTATTATTCCCACTTCTGGTCCTCTCCTTTTTATAATTTTCCAGACATCCCTTCTGCAACTTCATCCTTCATCTAACTAAATAAATGTATGTGTGTGTGACACCATTGGAGGAATAAAGCAATTCAAATGGAGACGGGCAGACCATATAACGAGGCGATGGGACGACAGATGGACCAAGGCAATCCTGGAGTGTATACCGCTTGATTGCAAACGACTGAGAAAAAGACCGCAAGCACGATGGACTGATGACATAGTTAAGTATATTGGACCCGAGTGGCAGAGGAAAGCCCAGGACCGTGAAAGTTGGAAGCATGCTGAAGAGGTCTTCATCCTGCAGTGGATCAACACCCGCTGATGATGATGATGATGATATGATATATATATATATATATATATATATATATATATATATATATATATATATATATATATACATATATATATATATATATATATATATATATATATATATATATATATATATATATATATATATATATACATATATATATATATATATATATATATATATATATATATATATATATATATATATATATATATATATATATATATATATATATATACATATATATTAACTTTTCACTGTTCTCAAAACGTGCCTGACCGGGTTGTTCCAATCTTGGTAACTTACCATTAGCCGTCCAAGTGTTTGCTCATCGTGCTCCTTTTCAAACAAACGGCGGACGAAACCAGAAGAGATCTTTCGAGGAATTGGTACGACGCGTGGGTAGGCCCTTAATTACTATCACTTCGCAAATATCGTTGAGATTTTTTTACGGACTGAACGGGTCGTGCGTAGGTGGAAGCTTTTAACGTTTAGTGCAATGTTGATTCGTTCGTCGAACGCAAGCTATGTCAGTGATATGTTGATGACAAATAATTTTGACTATTGGTTTTACTATTATTCATTTTTGAAAAATATTGATAATATCTCATTATTTCAGATTTCCTGTTTGAACAAACTGAAAGAGAACATTTATTGAAAAAGATCTGGTTTGATCTTTTCTTCGAGAAATACTTACTGCTCGACTTCAAAAGGAGTATGAAAATACTAAAAATAACATCTTATAGTCTTGACATACAGAAATGTTCTTACATTGATTCGTACAAAATATTTTTTCCATAAATGGTGAAAAACGTTTCGTAATCATTTTTCGTGAAACCACGAACAGTTTTTTTTTTCATTTTAAAGTGGACAGTGAAATTTTAAGATTAGGAAAAAAGACAGACGATGAGATGTTCTTTAACCGACATACAAAGCTTGTGAACATAACTTTAGAATGTTAGGATGGTGGGTTGTCAAAAGGCAGTTCAAATATTTTAACAAAGCAACATGTGGAATTTAGTTTACAATGTATATACATATATTAAGCAAACTCGATTTTGCATCTTCGGTATTAAATTTCATATACAATATTTATATAAACCGGTTGGAGCGCGTGTAAAATAGATTCCTGTCTTCAGAAGAACACCTGTCTGACTTTTTGAAGCCATTATTAAAAGAATGTTAAAATCTGCTAATAATTGTGATGATTTGGAATATGTTTGTATATGTAGTATGGCTATAAAAAGGAAACTCAAGATAGTTTTTTTTTTGTAAATTATATATGAAGATTTTTGCACTATTTTTTTTTATTTTAATATGAATTATAATTTTCAGCTATATAACAATTTGTAGTATGTAAATTGTAGGTAGTTTCTTATTGGTATGTATCTCGTAGGGTTTTATTTTTAAAACTTTTCAAGACCAAACTGCAAGTTAAAGGTATCATTATTATTCTTAATTTTCTAAAAAAAAATCCCGTGTGTCGTTCAAGGTAAAATAAATAAATAATTATATAAAATAAACAATATAATATATATTATGGCCATATAGTTAGAAATGACAGGGATAAGTACGTTCAGTATATTTTAAATCTGCTTAGTGACAGAAATTTATTTTTACATTTTGTTAAACTACATTACATTGGTTTTAAAATGGGTAAAAAAAAGAAGCTATGAAATGGTGTTTGGTGCGCTAAAACTTCAAAAACCAAAGGACACACGAAAATATATCACGGAAAAAGATCATGAAAAACAAATCGAAGAACTGACAAAGTTGTCCATTGTCCGAATGGCTAAAAAGAATCCGTTTATGACTTCCGTACAAATCAAGATCGATTTTCGAGGACCATCAAAAGACGTCTGAACGAAGTTAAGTTATTGTAATCGCCAAGCTTGGTTAAAATTTGCTAGGGAGCATATCAGTTCGAGCATAAACCACTGGAGGATGTTGTGGTCCGACGAAACAAAGATAAAACGTATGGGAAGTGATGGTACATTTTTTTACGGCAGTCAAGATTTACAAAAAATGATTCCAGATATACAACAAACACTTTGAAACATGACGGAAGAAATATTAAAATTTGGGGCTGTTTTTCGTGGTGCGATGTTGGTCTTTTAGTGAAAATTGACGGTATCCTTGACCAAGGAAAATATATAAACATTCTGCCAAGTCATATGGTGCCCTTTGGTGACGAAAATTTGCCGGTGATTTGTATCTTTCAGCAGGATAACGACCCCCAAGCGCACTGCCAAATCAGTGAAAAAATGGTTCAGCAATAATAATGTGACTAATAGAATGTCCATCATGTAGCCCTGACTTCAACCCTATAGAGAACCTTTGGGGTTACTTGAACGAATTAAGCGAAATAGTACAGTAAACATGGAAATCGATACCTCTGGAAAGGTGCCAACATATAGTCGAGTCGTTGAGGAGATGTGGGGATGTTATCGAAAAAAGGATATGCTACAAAATATTAAATTTAATATTAATTTAAAACATTTAGAATTGATTTATTTTTATTTATTATTTATTATATTGGAGATGTTTCGTTTCTAATAATAATAACATACATGTAATACATACATTTTCATAATATTTGTTTATAAGTAATGTCACCTCAGCCGGCCGTGGCCCACTACTAAAATAAATCAATATCTTTGCATTGTATGTTGTTGGTTTTTTGCTTATAAGTCGAAAACCGCTAAAAATAGGTATATCATCGCATAACGCTTTTTGATGCAGAATTTAGTGCTCTTTTGTACTCCACATTGTATATAGGGTGTCCCATTTAAAATTTCTACATAACATAAATGTTTAAGTTATATCAAAAGATCACTATTCTGTAAACGCCCTGTATGCGATAAATTAATTCTCATGTCATATTATCATAAAGCAACCTATCGAGGAACCGTATTCAAAAATCTAACCGTATATAGCTATGCTGGTTGTAAAAAAAATATTTTTTATTCGGGGATTTCTTAAAAAATATTTTTTATTTTCGAAACAGCTCAAGATAGTTATAGTTTATGTTACATAAAAAAAAATTAAAATGGTTCGCAGAATCTAGAAACGCAATAACATATAGGATATTCCATTTAAAAAAAACGTTGGAATTGGAAGTTGGTATCAGCTCGGAGTAGATCTGGCAACATTGCAGCGCAGAAAATATATTAAATAGAGAGTTCATATTAATTTACATAAGTATCCAACATTTAAAATCATAACCCCAAGTAGTTCTTCGTAAACGTCTAATGCACCATCCACTGTGAATCACCCTGTATATATGGCGTATATATGGTTAACTATTATCTTGTAGGAAATATCTCCGATTACAAAATTTAACTAAAAGAAGAAAAATTAAAATAATTCATTAAAATTTACCACATATATTATGTCACTCATAGTTGACATTTTCAAATAATAGATATTCTATACAGATATATAAGGGAAGAGAAATGTCAAAAATTAATAAGTATAATAAGTTAAAGATTAAGTACCTTGAAACTAAATTCTTTAAATATATGTATTTCCTTTTTTGTTTCCAACTATTTGTAAAATATACGCGTATATCTAGTTTTTAAGGAATTATTGTTAATTTCTGTGTACTATGTTACAATTAGTAGTAATATGTTATTTATTTATACAATAAATACAGTTTTAACTTGGTAGTGTTCGATTTAAAATTGAAAGAATGTTTGGTTTTGTCAAAATGGCATATATCAAGAAGCAGTCTACTTTTAGAAGCAAACAATATATAATGGTGGTGTAATATGTGTGTACATAGTCCGAATAATTAGAATGACAAGCATTTATTTTTATTAAAAATAATTAGACTTATCTAAGAAAACAGATGTCGGATAGATACATATATTCGTAGAATACGAGGGCTGTATGATAAATGTCTTACCTTGACAAGAAAAACATTTTTATGTGTAAAATGTATTTTATTTTTCAATGTAATCGCCTTTCAGTTCGATACACTTAGTCCAAAGTTATTCTATCTTTTGTATCCTCTCTAAAATACCATCTTCTTTGGCGCAGATTCGCCTCGAAAACCTCGCTATTTGGACTGTTCTTTGGTCTCTCGTGTGCATGACATGAATCCATGTTTCGTCAACAGTTGTGAACCCACGCCAAAAATCGCGGCACCCATCTTGCGGAAAGCTATTTCATATCCAAATCATTGTTAGAATATAGGAAATGATTGTTAAAATATCCTGCACCCGTTCAAATGAAATGCTCACAGTCTCGGCAATCTTACGCACTGACTCTCCGGTCATTTATCACGATATCGAGGATTTTTCATTCATTCTGAAGTGGTAACCTCATTTGGACGCCCTGGACGATCTTCATCAAAAATGCTTGTACGGCCACGTTTGAATTTAGCTGTCCAATATTTTAATGTTGATAACGAAGATTCAGAGTCCCCATAAACTTCGCTGAGCTCCGTTTTAATCTTATCATTTATTTTCTTTTTCAAAGACAAGTATTTTGTCACTGCTCGATATTCAATTTTTTCCACTGTTGTAAAATCACAAAAGTGGTTCTATTTAACATATTATTAGCTGCCATTTACAAGCTAAACTACGTAGCGACTTGACAGTCTGACAATATTGTTGTGAAAGGTTAGATTTACGAAAAATGTCACTTTTTAAATATTAGCATTAGACCATATACTTATCATACAGTCCTCGTATAAAAATGTGAACGCTTATAATAATGTATACGATCAAAAAGACATATATGAGGGTTGATCAATAAGTACCCGTGTTTGAAATAAAGACGTAATTTTTTTCACAAATTTATTTTTGTTTTTCAACGTAGTCTCCTTTTAGGTCTATACACTTTTCCAAGCGTTTCTCCAACTTTTTTAAGCCATCTAAAAATACGAATTTTCAAACTCTCCAAAATACGCTTCTGTCTCGGCGATAACCTCTTCATTTGAGCTGATTTTTTTTCCTGCGAGCCATGGTTTCAAATTGGGGAACAGAAAAAAGTTGCTGGGTGCCAGGTCGGGCTAGTAAGGTGGATGCGGAAACAATTCGTAGCGCAGTTCGTGTAATTTGGCCGCAAAAATTCAAGATGAATGCATCTGTGCGTTATCGTGATGGAAGAGCACTTTTTTCTTAATCAAATATATAATATAATCTCCTTCAATTTATTATCGAATCTGTTCAACAACTCACTGTAGTACTGTCCTGAGGCATCCATGAGGATTATTCCTTTGGAATCCCAAAAATCGTGACCATAACCTTTCCGGCTGATGGAACCGTTTTTGCCTTCTTCGGAGCAGATTCACCCGGAAAAATCCATTATTTTGACTGTCTCTTGTTCTGCGGCGTGTAATAATGTATCCAGGTTTCATCATCGGTGACGACTCGACGTAAAACACTGTTTTGACATTGTTAGTCATTCCCGCTTGTTATCCATCGTGAACAATTGCGGCACCCATCGGGCCTTTTCCCACACCTATCTTATCATTTAAAATCTTGACTGCCGTTCCATACGAGACACCTACGGCCTCAGCTACTTCGCGCACTTTCGTTCGGCGATCAGCGAGAATCATGCCATGGATCTTTTCGACGATTTCCTCGGCAACCACGTCTGACGGGCATCCCGGCCGTTCTTCATCGAAAACAGTTGTACGACCACGCTTAAACTCATTAAACTAATATCTCACGGTTGTCATAGATGGTGAAGGGTCCCTATAGACATCGTCCAACTTCATTTTTATTTCTTCGCATGTTTTTCCATCCAAATACAATCCAATTTTATCGAAAAATGCAAAACACGAATGATACAACTGGCTGTCAAAAAAAAACGAACCTATGAATGTATCTGAAATTCAGCATGAGATCGTTTAACAGTCCGAAGTACACGATGGTAATGTCAATTTCACTCGTTAACGCCATGTGTTATCAAACACGGGTACTTATTGATCAACCCTCGTATATGCTTCTTTCTCCTATGGTATTCCAGGACGTCAGTAAGCTATGAGCGCCTTCTCTTCGGCTTCTTGGCATTATCGCCAAATGTTTCGACCACCAAAGTCGGCAAACCTTTACATAGGGTTCATATACATTCACATACGCATAGAATGTGTAGGTGAGCAGATTATAAGATTGACTGAAGTATAGGCGTACGTGAGATTGTTGAAATATGTCAGCGTATGTAGTTTTTGCAACATCAGTTTCACATAAGCCAGCTAAAACAGTTGGTTCCTGGGCTGCTAAAGGAAAAGTTCAGAATATTTACAAATAAACAAATACTCTCTTCTTTACTCAAAAAACATCCAGAGAGAATTAACAACTCTGCAAAATATGTTCAACAAATATAAATAATGATTGACCAAAATTGAAAGTCGGATTTACGTTGGAAATAAAATAATTGTTCATCGAGTGCAGTTTTGAGGGACCACATTTGTCCAAAATCCATATGCTCCAGTTGGTGCCAAAAAAAATCGGTAATCATTATTATAGTAACAAGAGTGCATTCTCAACCACAGCAAAAAAATATGGGCCAATCACGCCGTTTGCGCAAAATCTGCACCCTAAAGTGACTCGTTTGAGGTATATTTGCCTCGAATAAAGATAATGTTTCAACTAAAGTAAAACTATGCTTTATGATGTTCTAAAAATCAACTGGTGAACTGTCGGTGATGAGAATAATAAAAAATGAAAGTGGGTGATTCAGTGAGTATTTTCTGAAGGCAGCTTCTCCAAATGTTTTAATGTAATTTTCACTTTCATTAACCATGGTAATATTCTGACGGAACTTTATACCACTTTTATACTCACTGCAAATACTCACTCATTTTTGAATCAATTTTCAGGCAGTTGACTTATTTAGGGCACTTTTTCGATCAAAAAATCCATATTTACAAGTTTTTGTACCACCTCCGCAAAATTTTCCCATCATTTCTTATGTGTTTTAATAATAATAACACGCTGCTCTATTAAATAGCCTTCCATATTTTCTAATTGGAAGAATGATAGGTTATTATTGTCAAAGTATCAGAATTACCGCAGAATAAAAAACAAACGCGAAATTTAAATACGACGTATAATTTAAGCGAACCATTGTTTTTATTCCTATGAAGAAAACTAACGATATTTACAAATACTACAATTGTGAATTTTTATTTTTCTATTTACGCAACATCCCTAAATTGTTTGGAGCAGTATATGGCCATGATACATTATTATTAAAATATGGGCTAGAGATCGAGATGACAGCATTGTTGTGTCAAGATATTTTCTCAGGATTTAAAGAACTGGCTTTTATTGCAGAACGAGCTCTGTTTGCTTATCTACAATCAACGTTTCTTTCCAGGTAGCCTTCTAAAGCCCATAAAGCCATTTATTCGCGACGTTGTACTTACCAGTTAGCGTTCAGATAATAACTGGCCATTGTGAATCTAACTTTTTTTTTAATTCATGACTCGCCGTGGAACTGGTTGATTATTAGTTGCTATTGTCTTCAGTGTAAAAATGTACAAGAGCTAAAAATTTGACCCCAAAATTTGCGAGTATTATTTTTTTCGGTCACAGAAACGCATGTGTATAAAAATATTTCTCGAATACCATAGCAGAATCACGGTATTGCTTCTCAAAAGAATACACCCATTTTATTTAACGAGATAATGTCTTACGTGTTTTTCTTACTCAGTAATAATGTAGGGGGTTATCCGGAGAGTTCGTAGGGAATTTTTTAAGAGAGAAAAAACTTAAATAGTTTATGTAAATATGTATTTAGTCTATTATGTGATACGTACTTTAATTACTTTTTGCCAACAATTAGCATCTTTATTGCCCAACAATTTTAACAGCTTGTTTTCACCTCTTCTTTGGCTTTAAAAGAGTTCCTATTTAAACAGTTTTGGAGGAAGCGGAATATATGTTCATTCGATGAGTAAGGTGGATATGGCAAAACATCCCAATTGAAGCTCAACAATTTTTGCTGGGTCCAGATATTTTCCTCCTGATTGTCACCATGAAACACGACCTCTTTCCTGCATGTCAATTTTGGCCGGGTACCAAATTATCCATCCAAATGATTACTTCGTATGAATGTCGTCTTTCGCCGTAATAAAATTGCTGCTCCTGGTAATCCACATGATTGTTTTCGTTACACATTGTTGTATAGCAATTCACTTTTCAACATCTCTTACCATCCACTTCAGAAATGGAACCCCAGAATTTTTTTTCAGCAAAAGATCGCACAAAGAGATTCGGTCCAGCAGATTTCGCTCACTAAGTTCATGGGGGTTCTCTAAATACATGACCTATACTTTGTATGGGCAGACGTTTTTTGTTCAGAAGGTTAAAAATGGTAAATTTGCCAATCTTAAACTTATCTGCTATTGAAATAAAAAAGCATAATGTGCGTAAATGTAAGTTATTGGCCGAATTTTCAATTTGAATAAACTTAATTACCTAAAGGTAAATTAAACCGAACCAGTGTAAATATCACAGGAATTAATAACATGTAAACAAACATTGCTAATCCAACACAGATTTTTGCTGACACGCATTTAAAGAGCATATAATGAAAAATCACTACGAATTTTTCGAACAACTGGAAACTGTTCTCTAATATAAGTTGACCGTAAAGGAAGGTCTCCAAGGCGCTGGAGTTGCGAGGAACAATTTAACGCAAAATCCGGCAGCACTGGCGTGTAGCTTGGTTTCCCGCCTACAAATCCCCATCACACACATAGAAAGTCATCATCAATTATATGAAGTGTATGGACAACAGTGTTTGGACATAAAAAAAAGTGTGAAAGTAGTGCAGAAAGTTTAAAAATGGACCTACAGATGTCCATGATAAATTGCGTGACGGACGGCCATAGGTTTCGGACGAAACGATTGCAAAAGTGGAGAGACTAACTTTTGACCATTAACGGATGATGATTCGGGAGATGTGCGAATTGCTCCCTGATGTCAATAAGACTACAATTGACAAGATTTTAAAGAGGAGTTGAGGAGAAGAGGTCATACGCTATCTGCGTGACGCGGCGGGAGAGTTGACATGTGTATAGCGTAGAGCGGGGCTAGTTTAGCAACTTTTCGCTTGATCTCCCATAACTTTAAGAATATGCATCGGATTTAATTGATTCTTACTCTGTTAGGTTCGTAATCTACTCTTCTCCAAAACGTCTAGCGCTGTAAACACGGTCCGAGTACAAGTTTAAAAGTTATTGTTGGAAATGCAACAGCGCCAAGTTGCTCAACGGGCGCCAACGTGGATATGGGGCTAGTTGAGCACTGGCTAAAATGGACTTGATGACTGTATAGAATGATCTGAATACAAAATAATTGTAATCAATAAGTAAATATTTATTTATTACGATTATTACGCATTCATATTGTTATTATATCTATGGAGAAATAAAATTAAAATCAAATAAAATTAAATCTTTGAATTATTATTACACATTTTATATTTAAAATTATATATTTAAGAATAGTTAAAGTAGTTACTAATGAGATATTGCGAATGCTGCTAGATGATAAATAATCCCAAATTGTTAATGATCTTTGTCTTTATCACAATTAATACAAACATATTAAAGTCACCCTGTTAATATTAAATTGTTACATCCTAAAATGTAATAATAATCATTAATATAATTATCAATATAAGTAATTTTAATTAGTAAACTTTGTGTAGAATCATCACATGTACAAATTAATTGATGGCTATTAATTTATTAAAGAAAAATTTGATTTTCTACAATAAACATCTAGTGGGGCTAGTTGAGCAAGCATTGAACGCGCGTTGCTCAACTAGCCCCAGTTGAGGCAACAACATAAAAATTAGGTTATAAAAAATTCATAAGAGTTAAAAATAAATAACCATCTATAATCGAAAAAACAATAATTAAGTAATCTTAAAATACTTATGTGGTCCTTATATAGTGTTTTTATACGAGTATAGTAGAAAAATTATGATGACCTGTAATATTTCTTTTACGTCGAAAAAAAAACAATGCGTTCTCTTATTTTATCAGAGCACCGCACAGCAACTCCCATAACCCCTTCTTTTCGCCATTTACATTTTTGTTGTAGGTTGCTTAGTTTTCGAGATATTTCTATTGTACAACTTGCCCCTATGATCAACTAGCCCCGCTCTACCCTACGAAAAATACTACACAGGATGAAAAAATGTATGGATCGCAACGAGGGCTATGTAGAAGTTAGGACTTCTACTATTTTTTTTGGGAAGCTAGGGCTTTCCAACGATGTATAAATCATTACGAATAAATGTGATTTTCTTTGTGAAAAAAAGTTGGAGGCCTTATTTTATGGACAACCCTCGTACCATCATATTCTTTCAGAATCAAATGTCAAATTTAAATAAATAGCCAAATTAGACTGAATTGCAAATTTGAGTTTAATTTGTGGTTGCGGTAATTGCTAATGCTGGAATTCTTATTAATCATATTGATTACGAATTTTTTAATTCATTCAAGTTATAAAGTTGAAATGTCAGAACTATATTGGCATATCATATCACTGTTTTGCACAACTTATAAAGTGCACAACTTATAAACATAGTAAAGCAGAAGAGTATCATATATCGATGAAGGAATGGGCGAATATCAGGCTCAATATCAAGGAATATCAGGAGAAGAGAACGCTCAATAATAGATCAATGCATCCTCAATGGATCATGATCCGTCAAATAATGAAAAAAACAACCGAATTTGATACCTCTTTATTCCAGATGTTCATAAATTTCAGATAGGTGTATACTAAGAGCAGAAATATACAAAGCCATGGAAGATATGGGAATATATTCTAAGCTTATTAGATTAACTCGGATGATGATGCTGAATTCCAAGACAGTAGTAAAAATCCAACATCTACACCACGGTACAATTTGAGATCGGAGAAAGTTTGTACAGGGGGATAGATTGACACCAGTTTATTTAAGTAAGTATTAACTAAAGTTATCAGCGAAACAGACATAGACTCAAATGGAAGAAAGATAAATGAAGATACACAGATTGTAGGATATGCAAATAACCTAAACGTGTTAATACGATATAAAAAAAAATATTAAGACATATGATTAAATGAAAGTGAAAACTAAAAGAGCTGGTCTAGAAATAAATTTAAACCTAAAAAAGATGATGGAAGAAAGAGCTACTCTAAGAACAGGACAGAACTGGATAATTAGTGATAACAATATTGTGAAGTTGTGAAGAAATTTACGTATCTGGGAAGCAAACTTAACGAAAATAACATCATAGGAGATATCACAAATCGTATTATGAAGGGTAACAAAGTCATGTATTTAGTGACTGACTTAAACTTATTTAAAAAACAGGAAAGTTAAGATCTATAAAACACTGATTCGGCCACTAATCACTTATCGCTGCGAGACGTGGACCCTAACAAAGAAAATGTAATATAATTTTGCAGTATTTGAAAGAAGAATTTTTGGTGCTGTGAAGGGCAATGGAATTTGGAGGATCGGCTATAACTACCAACTCAAACAATTGATCTGGATATTGTAGACTCACTTCGGCGACTCCGATGGGCGTAACATGCGACAAGAATGCTAGAAAGCTGAGTACCATGGAAAATCATGGAGGTGCGAATAGGGGGTAACAAAAAATGAGGTAGACCAAAGACACGATGGCAATCTGAAGAATGACTGCACACAAATTGGCAAGGGGCTGCCGGAGATCGGTCCAGTTCGAGGCGATGGTTGAAGAAGCTGACTAACAGGCTGTAGCAAGCATCACAAGAATAAGTTAAAAAATCTCCAGTGACTCTAACAATAACTTTTTTCTGTGATGGGGGTATCAATGAAGATATCATATAAAATACATACCAAGTAAACATGTTTGTTTTTTTTTAAACTTATAGCACATTTAATTATAAGGATCAATAACAACTTTAAAAAATAACAAGAACCGAAAAATTACCAAAGAAGCAACTGAAATTTGCGCACACATTTTTTTAATGTATATTTTAATATACAATATATTTGAATATACAATTAGAAAGTGTTTATTTACTATTCGAGTAGTGGTAATAAACATCCTGTGAAAAACTCCTCAATTTTTTGTTTTACTAGACTAGATATGTAAATAGCATCAATATTAATTATAAAAATTGTTCTAATTAAATCCAACTATGAGGTCCGTTGGTTAAATCGTTTTAAGCTTGCGCACTTCACCGTTGATTACCAATAGTTCAAGAACTGTTGTTTTTGAGTGTGCCAGCGCCTTCTCTCTATATATTTCAATATACGAGGGTTGCTATTTATGTAATAATAATGAATAATAAGTAATAATAAATATTTATCATTGAAAAAGGTTTTATTATTTTTCAAAGTATTCTCCGCGATGATCGATAAAATTGCATACGTTTGAACCAATTTTCGTAGCACTTTTTCCATTCCGATCGAGATCTCTCCAAAATATGCATTTTGAATCATCGAAAATCGTTAACCACGTATTTTATTCCTCACAGACGGGAACAAAAAGAAATCATTGAATGCCAAATTAGGACCGTACGGCTGTATGACCCATCAATTCGATGTTTTGACCGGTCGAATATTGAAGTGCTCGGTCCGAAGTGTGAGAGCTCGCGTTGTTATGGTGAAGAAGGATCCTGAAGCACTGGTTGTTTTTTCTTGTTTATTCAAAGACTTGTGGCAAACAAATGGTTGTGTACCATGATTTGGAGTTCTACGATTCTCTAGTGGCACTATTACCACATGCCCATTTATCCCAGAAAAAACAGGCGACCATTTGCTTCAAAGTGCTTCTTGCGTGAACAAATTTTGTTGGGTTTGGCTCATTTTGAGAGATCCATACAGTCGACTGCTATTTTCTTTTGGGCTCATATCCAAGATTCTTCACTTGTGTAGATATTATACACGGCATTTGACGCACCACATCAATTGGGCTTTTCGACCCAGTGGTCTATATAATGCTGGAATTTAAGTCCTAGTTATATAATTTTTACAAATTTGTGCTTTTTTCAGGTTTGGCTCCTTTCTAGCTATAATCCGATATATTTTACATTAGTTATCAGTGCACCATTACATCAATGCTCTGAGTTAGTTGATGGTTACATATTGTGGAATGAAGACGTGTTGGATCGGACCGTCCCACTCCAGTAAAAAAATTGCTCCGAAACCTGATGCGAGGTGTGTAAACAGAGTAATACAGTAAACAGTATACATCTCTTAGATTGGATTGATACAGTTGGAGGCGAAGGTTGAAGGGGATCAAGGCACTGACGGAATCTAGCACCACAGGAAGAAGAAGAAGAAGAAGAAGACTAGGGGGTATTTCTTTTCATAAGACGAAAGTTATATGCCATGACTTAATTTATTTCACTTTTATTATGAATTATGAAAAATTACCAGATTTTCCACTGATTTGGAAAGTGATAGTGACTTAATATGACACTGACGATTTAGTTATTATTCTGAAATTTTTGTTTGGGAGGTTTTGAGTGATTTTACCTGATATTAGGTTATAACCTGGTACTATGTGTAGATGTATTTCATTATTAATTATCATTCGAACTTCAGTGCTCTTAATTTTTTCTACTGATGTCTCCAACCTTAATTAAAAGCAATTTTTCGTAGTAGATTCGTCAACTTTTTACTGTTTCAATAATTTCAACATTACGAACTGAACAAAAACAATCCGAACAAAGAACTGTATATTACAGCATACTGTTTTATCAAACGAGTCTCAGATAAGTTACTCTTGACCCGTGTCATTATCAGCCATCCGGCTTTTTTACACATTTACGATTTTGAAATTGCTGAATGAACAGACGACGGGTACTGTTCTGCCATTGGTGGCCCAAATAAGAAATTGTCTTGCTGACGTCACTCTCATTAAATGTCTCTCTCTCTCAATGTAAAGCTTTGTTCTAAAATTGTTTTATCAGGCGGAAAATATGATAAGAAGTAGAATTCATGTCGTTTTATGAATTAAAATTATTCTCTAGTAGATCAAATCATATGCAGCTGCATGCACAAAATCTTCTAATGGTACGTTAGTTATTGTTCACAGCAAAAATGTTTATGATAACCAATTTTTAAATATATAAGAGAAATCCTAGATAAAGAGACGTATAACCTAGATAAAGAGACGTATAATCACGTTTAATAAATAAAAGTAAACTTTCCTCGAAGTGTTTTATAGAAAATTAAAATTTGACAAAAATTATGGCGTAATACCTGCCCTAATAGAAATAAGGCACTATATTTAAATGATGCAAAGGTTCGACTTGTTTCTGGCGGTATACTTAGGTCATCCACTTAATTCGTATAACGTTTTGATATTGTTTGGCAAAAAGAATTTCAGCGAATACTTGGAAAAAAATATGTTACGATGGTTGCTATTCATGTATCTGGAATAATCAATAAAAACAAATATTTATTATTGAAAATGTTTTTTTTAATTTTAATGTTTTATTGTTTTATTGTTTTTATTTTAATGTTTTATACAAAATTTTATTGTTTTTCAAAATATTCACCGCGACGATCGATACACTTTTGCGTATGTTTGAACCAATTTTCATAGCACTTTTTCCATCCCGATTGAGAAATCTCCAAAACATGCACTTTGAACGCATTAACTGCTTCTTCTGACGTCGAAAATTGTTGACTACGTAGTTTCTAAAAAGAAATCAATGGGTGCCAAATCAGTACTGTACGACGGATAACCCATCAATTCGATATTTTGACCGGTTAAATATTGAGCTATTCGGTTCTATGTGTGAGTGCTCGCGTTGTCATGGTGAAGAATGATTCTGCGTCGCTAGTTGCTTTTTCTTATTTCTTGAACGACTTCTGGCAAACAAATGGTTGTATACCAGCAGAATTGTCCGATTTATCTAAAAAAAAAACAGGCGATCATTTGTTTCGAGGTGGTTCTTGCGCGAACAACTGTTGTAGGGTTTGGCACATTTTGAAAGACCCATACAGTCGACTGCTGTTTACTTTCGGGCTCATACACATAGATCCAAGATTCGTCAGCTGTGTAGGTGTTATACACGGCTTTTGACGCACCACGATTGTATTTTTTCAGCATTTCGTTGCACCAATCGACACGAGCCATTTTTTGAGCGATTGTCAAATTAAGTGAAAACCAAAATGTACAGATCTTTTTCACAGATAAATGTTCATGTAAAATCTTGTGTATACTTGTCATACTAATATCCAAGCATGCTTAGTGAAATTACTACTGGCGATCGATACTGACAACAATTGATAAAATTGAATCGAGCATTGAAGAAAAAACGACCAAAATACACCAAAGACACATTAATGTTATTTTTCGACATGATAAGGCTCGGTCCGATTTTGCAAAATGTATAAAAACTATTTGGAAAACGTTAAATGGGACGTCCTAACCCACCCGCCGTATTCACCGGACTTAGCCCTTTCGGACCACCTCTTATTTCCATCGATGTAGCACAGACTTTCAGAACAACACTTACATTCTTACGAAAAAGTTAAAATTTGGCTTGATGAATGGTTAGTCTCCAAGAACCAACATTTTTTTTGGCATGGAATCCATTCTTTGACAGAAATATGGGAAAAACGATGACCAATACTTTGATTATTGCGGCAATTTATTTTATTATAGAAATAAACGCTGAAATTTTGAGAAAAATCGACATTATTAACCGAAACACCTATTATAACAGAGTTTTTGTATCATTTCGCTTAAGTTAAAAAATATAGCGTCTTTTGTAATTGTTAAAAATAGAGAAGGTAAAAAAGTGTTTGCATACTCTGATTTTTAGGAATTTATCACAAATCATGGCCAAATTAACCAACTTTTTTTATTTGTAAATATAATAGAAAGGTACATGACATGAAAACAAAGTAAGTTGTTTCGATCAATATCAATTACATGAATAATATGCCAAACAATGTCATACTGGACTGCAAAGAAATAATTTGCACACTTGACCAAGACACTGCTTCAATATAAACACTAAGATGATATATTTTATTTTACTTACTAATTTTCAGATCCTGTCAATCCTTTCAGTTTACAGTCAGACTTCAATTTAGTAAGTGATATTGTGTGTTGGAAATGGCTCCGAAGCGAAAATATATTCCTGTAAGAGATTGGGGGAAAATAATGGAATTCTACCGTGTCGGAAAGAGTTATAAAGAAATTGGAAGACAAATTAATTCATTATTTTCTACAGTGCAGTATATTGTAAAAGAAAGAAATTATGGGAACAATTGAAAATAAACTTCGATCAGGTTATCCTCGGGTCCTCACTGTAAGGGCGCGACGAAAAATTGTCAAAGATGCCTTAAAACAAATTACAACAGCTTGTTAGTGACTTTGAGATATACTCGGGGAAACATTTCACATCTCAGAGAATAAGGAATATTCTCCATGGCAAAGGTGTTCGAGGTGAGCGACGAAGCACTTCTTCAATGAAATTAAGATTACATTTTTGGAAGCAATAGTAACATGACGGCCCGGTCCTATGTAGAAGCGTTGCGTTAATGTTACAGTGCTGTCAAATTAGGGCTGGAAGGATCTAACTAGCTGGAATCTAACAGAATAACGATCCTAAACATACAGCTAAAATAACCAAGGAGTGGCTCCTTTATAAAGCACGTGTTGCTAACATCACCAAAATTTATGGCGCATTCCAGACAAAAAAATCTAATGTAACATCTAAAAGATTTTTGAAGCATGGAACGTTTCACTTGGCTGTGTGCCAATATATTGTATGTGGTTTTAAAAAACGTTATTTAAAAGATATTATTTATTTAAATGAATTTTTTAAATAAATTGTTATCTTGTAATTTCTTGTTATATTTACAAATATAATTTTTAATTTTCACTTTGATTTGTGGTAAACTCGTAAATATTAAGGTGTGCAAATATTTTTTTGCCTATTGTATCTTTAGAGAAGCAACTTAAGGTTTAACAAAATAATCTTTGGTTCAATTCCTGCATTAAGCATAATTATTCTTAAAAATCCTGACAAGTTTTATTAAGACAAATAGCACTTAGCGAACAGAAAGTAGACCTGCATAATCAAAAACCAACAAACGAAAAGTAAAAATATCAGCGCATTCGACCTGGATTCCCAGTCTATTTCTTATGGCACGGTTGATTCACCTGCCGTTTAGTTTTCCGCGTATTTTCGAGTTCGGAGTATAGAAAATAAATATCAAACGTACCACAGGCAAGAGTTCTGTTCGAAAATAAATCAAGAATAATAATTTACGGGAGGAAAATTACCGATTCTCGTTCTGACAACTTCCGCGAGATTACGGCGTGGGTTGGCGAAAGGAAGTGACGCATACGAAAGTTATCAATGGCAAATATTTACGCATAAATGCGTTGCTATGTTAACATGGAGTTTAAAGGGAATAATCGAGTATATTGAAAAACAATGTTGTATTAGATATGATGATATACACTATGGTCAAAAAATATTTAGAGATTTAATGTTGTATAAAATATCTAGAAATCAGGCAACAAATAAGTTTCTTCAAGCTTTATAAACGTATTGTCTCTTATTCATATTTAGTACTTTGCCCTTTAATTAAAATAAACGACAAAATGAACTTTACAATTTTAATATAATTGTTGCAGAGGAGGCGTCGGTGTCACAACTAGAAATTTCTCGAACTTTCCCAACAAAATACACTCAACTTTGATATTAATAATATATTCCATATTAACTATGATTAACACTAATATTATTATAGTCCACATTAATAATATTATGTTGGACTATATAATCCAATAAATATCCATATTATCAAGGTATAAAGAACACATTACACCCATTAGATATGGGAAGAACTAAAAATGTTATGTTGCCCAACATGCCCTCGAGCATAATCATAATATAAACATATAACTTAGGATTTGTTAAAAATGCGAATAAAAATAGGGCTTTAAATACATATGAGATCATTCAAATGGTTAAATATAATATAGTAATATAGTACGAAGGTTGCTATTTATGTATCCGGAATAATATATAAAAATAAATATTTATCGTTGAATATGGTTTTATTGTTTTTCAAAATATTCTCCGCGATGATCGATACACTTTTACTTACGTTTGAATACATTTTATAAGACTTTTTCCATTCCGATTGAGGTATCTTCAAAACATGCATTTTAAACGCATCAACCGTTTCTTCTGGCGTCGAAAATCATTGGCTACGTAGTTTATTCTTCACGGACGGGAACAAAAATAATCGTTGGGTGTCAAATCAGGACTGTACGGCGGATGACCCATCAATTCGATGTTTTTACGGGTCAAATATTGAGTTGTTCGGTCCGATGTGTGACAGCTCGGGTTGTCAAATACTCCTGGCCAATAAATGGTTGTGTACCATTCAGAATTGACCGTTCTACGACTCTCTAGTGGCACTGTAGCCACATGCCCCTTTATCCCAAAAAACAGGCAACCATTTGCTTCGAAATGCTTCTTGCGCGAAGAACTTTTGTTGGTTTTGGCTCCTTTTGAAAAACCCATACAGTCGACTGCTGTTTGCTTTCGGGTTCATACGCATAGATCCAAGATTAGTTACCTCTGTAGATGTTATACATGGCTTTTGACGCACCACAATTATATTTTTTGAGCATTTCTTTGCACCATCAACATGAGCTTTTTTTTGAATGATTTTCAAATTATGCGGCATTCAACGCGCACAAACCGTTTTTACGGCTAAATGTTCATGTAAAATCTTGTATATGCTAATCATTGTAATGCCCAGGGATGCCCCAATCTCAGGGTATGGCACATGACGATCTTGTTTTATCAGTTTGCGCACAGTATCGATGTTTTCTGGCACAACAACTCATTTTGGACGACTTTCTTTAAATTCGCCTATGAGCGAATGACGGCCACGATTGAATTCACTAAACCAGTGATATTAGTGGTTTAATATGGTGCGTCATCGCCAACACTAGAAATGTGGTGATCGATGCAATGTTGATGAGATAATCCACATCAAAAGTCGTAGTAAATCATCGCATGAAAATTATCACGAGTTAATTCCATTTTTTGACCGAGATAAAATTTTCAAGTCACTAAACAACGCAAATAGCGTCCGTATGACAAAATGTTCTGAGTACGTATACAGTTAACAATGTCAAAATTTACGATTTGTATGTCAGATGTCGCCTAGCAACACCATTGTTGCCAATTCCGGATACATAAATAGCAACTCTTGCTACTAGTAATTTAAAATTTGTTAAAAGTGTCAATAATAATAGTAATTTGGATGTATATGAGAGCATTAAAATAGAAAAATGTAAGAAAATTATTGATCTATTTAAAGCAATTATTCCATCCAGTTAACTTTTTCAGTTATTATTGAAACGCTTACTAAACTTCAAGGTTCAAGATTTTTACACGCTTCATTAGATACCGTTTTCATATAAATAGAACATAGTTTAGTTTTAGAATTAGATTAAATCATCTCCTGATTGTAAATGGAGAAAAATTTCAAAATATAGATGGTTTTTATTATTATTATTATTAATCAAAAGCCGCTCTGTTAATAGCGTTATTTCCAGTATAAGTAATATTTTAATGGCTTTAAAAGAACTGGATATAAAAGATTTATAGCACTTTAGATAAAAGATAATATATAAAGACAACTTGTTTAAATTTACTTTTTGGAAACAATAAACCTATAGAAAAAAAAACAAATTACTGTTAAGTATAAGGGGTTCAAGAACCTCAAACAAAAAATAATTTCCAAAAAAACAATCAATGGACCTCGTTGTTTAATATTCATAAGCTTCTAATAGTCATGAATACTAGTAAAGATCAAAATACCATTTTTAACTTGTTGAATCTTGTCTAGACGACAACTCTTCTGTTAACACCACCTGCGCTTTCGACTTGAAACCATATGGCAGCATCAGATTTGTTCGGGAAGTGGTCGTAAAATTCTATTGACACTAAAACAAGAATTCATACAGCTTATTTCCTCAATATTTAAATAGCTGTTTCTTCAAAAACGGTCATCCACTATGTACACAGCGTCCTGCGTCACACCTACACTTTTAATTAATATTCATATTTTAGATATGCAAATGGCGTACAATAAAATCTGTTTGATGGGCGTGAACTATGGCCAGTTCAACCATCGGAACATGTAAGAATAGACGTAAAAATGCAGACATAACGACCGATCATTTAGGTTATACTAGGGTGTAACAAAATTATTTGAATTTTTAGGGTACTTAATTATTGATTGTTTAGAAAATTTATATTTGGAGATCATTCCTTGAAATATAAGCCATTTTTTTTCGATGACCTCAAGCAATTTTTGAGCAAGTAACTCTATTCTTCTCCGGTTCCATGAGGAGCTTGATCTTAAAACGTCGGCATCAAGAAATTGCGAAGGAACTGATTTTTTCCTATTTCCAAGCCTCATGTCTCCCTCCCGAAAATTTTTGAACCAGAGTTGAGAGGTGCGGATTGATACAAGCGAGTCAGTCGCTTTAAATAAGTTTTTAAAATAATATCTTAAAATTGTGCTACTTTTGGGACTTTTCATTAATTTCAACGTTTTTGTTAAACCATCCATTGATTATTTCACAGTGGAATCACCTTAATACTGAACAATGTTTATTTGTCGGAGCAACAAATTGAAATTGGATTAAACCTGTGAGAAGTGATGTTTATTTATAAACAAACGACAATAATAATGTCACAAAATTCTTTTGTCACATTATTAGGTTTTTAACAAACTTGTACATTTTTAATGTTCCAGATATTTATTAGAGTTTTTCTCTACATGTTTCGCCTTATTATACTTCCCTTACCTTAGTATACCTTAGTATACTTGGAAACATTTGGTTTGGCTGTTAGTACTAGCTAAGGCTACTCTTGAGAAAGAATATTTGGAAATTGTTTCACAATGAATCAACTGGGAATTCATAAATATTATACTTTTGTTATACCCGAGCATATTGATTGTATTGCTTCAATATCTCGTTTCCATCCTTACTACACGGTGGGCCAACAATGTGTACACTTTATAAACCCGTTTCCCGCGTAAACCGAAGATAGAATCGGGCGCGGATGGCCACCATCTTTGAGAATACATTATATGAAAAACAATTTAAAAAATGATTCGTAACATATCGTTTCACATATTTTCCCTTTAAAGTATGATTTGTACCACATCAATCAAGATTGTTTCAGGAATTTGCCGAATTAGAATACATGTATGGTAATAAAGTTTTGTTCGTTGGTGATTTTAATGTGTTAGATTTTGCATAGTAGTTAACTGAGCATAAGGAAACCGACTTTGATGATATTTCAGTCACATTTTAGCTTCACTCAGTATATGATATACAATTATTCTAATCGCTTGCTTGACTTGTTTTTTTGTTCGGTTTTATAATTGTTGGGTTTTACACAATAATGCCCCGTTGGTTGATGAGGATATCTCAGTGGCGGTTCGTGAGGGAAGGCGTTGGGGCGCCGCTCCTTCAGCATTTATCACAGTAAACAATCAGAGCAAAACATCATATTTTATTTCCGTTCAGTTTCTTTCCTTTAACTCATTTTAAGATATTAATAAAAATTAAAATCTCCAAATGTAGAAGAACGTCTGTCACCCATCACACCAAGTAATGCTGATAAAAATTCCATCCTCTTGCCACAATTTTTACATCGTTGGTCGGACGTTTACCTCCAGCGACCGTACGCTACGCCATCGTATCTCGTCGTTGGCGTTACATATTTTGTAGGTTGCCATAATTCCGGGGTTTAACTGTTTTTAAAAACATGCTATTTGGACGTAGATTCCCTGCGACCAAGCGAATTGGTAATTAGTTTTAAATGCTGATTTGACGGGTAGGGAGCATTTGATATGTCTCGGGTCGCGTAATTCGTTAGCCTCGCGAATACTTATTTTGATTTAGGATTTGGTACATGTGTACACACTGAGTAGTATTTTTTAAATAAAAATATTTTAAAATCTATTAAAAAAAATCCTGGTTCACCTCCTGTATAGGGTTTCAATAGCACGAAAAGTAAAAAGGAGGAAGGGGAAAGCAAAAAAATCTTCAGTAGCACTATTTTCTTCTACGCCCTCCAACTTTAAAAACCCACGAACTGCTACTGGGATATCTACCACCCATCGCGTATTATGGTTAATACTATGTCAATTAACACGGCAAATTTTTCGAATAATAGGCACATTAAGGGTTACCACTTTAAAAAAGGCAATTATGTGGAAATGTATGAATGTCTTCTCAATGTGAACTGGCAGTTTTTGGACGATTATAATAATATTGATGGTACTATTGATACATTTTATAAAAAATTATACCAGATATTTAATTCTTATGTTCCACTTTACAATAATTTTAAGAGAAAATATCTTGTGTAATATATTAAAAGTGGTATACCACCGACATAATCAATAACATTAAAATAAAGTCACGATATTATATAAAGTATAAAGAAATACTCTTGAATGTTTATTTATTGAAGTACAAGGAATTAAGAAAAATTATTAAGTTACAAATTGAGATTGCATTTAAATTTATTTAGAAACTGTTCAGAACTCTATTTCTAATGTTGAGTGTTTTGGTCGTATATTTGTAGTAAAAGTAATTCAACTAGAATACCGGGTAGGATGGTTTATGGTGACATTTTTTTTGATACTCCAAATTCTATTGTAAATGCTTTTGCGAGTTTTTTCGCTATTGTTTATGACACTGCTACTTACCATTTAGGGAGAAGAGTAAGTGATTATTGTTTTGTTGATCATATAGTTATTGACTATTTTGATGAATAGGAAGTTAAGAATGCAATAAAAAATTGAAGCCAAAATTAACTTCGTGGAATTGATTCGGCTATACTTTTGAGTAAGACTCAATAGTTTGGAATGGGTGACAAATTGTGCAGATTCCTACTACCTTACCCCACTAATCGTCAATATTATGTAAACTATAACTACCAGTCACCCCAGGATTCCAATCTTGGTTCGCTGTTGTTTCTGACGTACATTGATGATCTCACCCGGTTTTTGGATTATGAAAGTCTCATGTTTACACATGACTTGAAACTTTTTAAAATTGTAAACAACATCCAAGATTGGTGTGAGTTGAATAGGCTTCAATTAAATATTAAGAACTGCAAAGTAGTACCATTTTCTAATAAGATAAATAACTTTAAATTTAATTATTCTTTAAACGCCTGTATTCTGGAACAATGCCCCTATTTTAAAGATTTAGGAATAACTTTCGATATAAAGCTTTCTTTTGGGTATCACATACATAATGTAGTGAATAGTATTTTTAAATCACTTGGGTTTATAATACGTTACGTTTATAATACGATCGTTTGATAATTGTAATACTCTAAAGAGTTTGTTCTATGCTCATGTTAGATCTAAAATGGAGTATGGTTCTATGGTGTGGAGCCCATATTACAAAAATCATAAGGAACATTTGGAGGATGAACAACGGCAATTTTTAAAGCTTCTTTACTTTAATTCCTTTGACATTTACCCAGAAAGAGACTTTGATTATCATCAGTTGCTGATTATAAATAATTTTGAATCATTGGAGTTATTATCATTCTGTGAATTTATTATATAAACTGTTGCATAATAAAATTGATAGTCCATGTTTGCTCCTTCAGTTCAGCTTTCGGATAATGAGACTGGAGTCTAGACCTGCGTTGCCATTTTCCATAAAATGGAGTATGGTTCTATGGTGTGGAGCCCATATTACAAAAATCATAAGGAACATTTGGAGGATGAACAACGGCAATTTTTAAAGCTTCTTTACTTTAATTCCTTTGACATTTACCCAGAAAGAGACTTTGATTATCATCAGTTGCTGATTATAAATAATTTTGAATCATTGGAGTTATTATCATTCTGTGAATTTGTTATATAAACTGTTGCATAATAAAATTGATAGTCCATGTTTGCTCCTTCAGTTCAGCTTTCGGATAATGAGACTGGAGTCTAGACCTGCGTTGCCATTTTCCATAAAATGGAGTATGGTTCTATGGTGTGGAGCCCATATTACAAAAATCATAAGGAACATTTGGAGGATGAACAACGGCAATTTTTAAAGCTTCTTTACTTTAATTCCTTTGACATTTACCCAGAAAGAGACTTTGATTATCATCAGTTGCTGATTATAAATAATTTTGAATCATTGGAGTTATTATCATTCTGTGAATTTGTTATATAAACTGTTGCATAATAAAATTGATAGTCCATGTTTGCTCCTTCAGTTCAGCTTTCGGATAATGAGACTGGAGTCTAGACCTGCGTTGCCATTTTCCATAAAATGGAGTATGGTTCTATGGTGTGGAGCCCATATTACAAAAATCATAAGGAACATTTGGAGGATGAACAACGGCAATTTTTAAAGCTTCTTTACTTTCATTCCTTTGACATTTACCCAGAAAGAGACTTTGATCATCATCAGTTGCTGATTATAAATAATTTTGAATCATTGGAGTTATTATCATTCTGTGAATTTGTTATATAAACTGTTGCATAATAAAATTGATAGTCCATGTTTGCTTCGTCAGTTGAGCTTTCGGATAATGAGGCTGGAGTCTAGACCTGCGTTGCCATTTTATTTGAATCTAGCTTTGAACAATGTTTCCATTAAATCACCATTATACTCTATGTACTCTTTTTAATAGTATTTCAGCGGATTGTAATATGAATAATAGTTTATTGCGCCACATATTGATGTGTGCGCGTGATTACTTCATGAGTCAATGATTCAGTTTGTTTTTGTTATGTTTATTAAAGGTAAACTTAGAGCTCAAAAGAGAATATCCGCCAAGAAATCCCTGGAAATTCCGCCCATTATATACGAAATAGTTTTTCATTTACCACTGCTACTTTAGAAGAATGTCAATGACGCGAAGATGCAAATCTCGAAAACGTTATTAAAAAAATCTTAATTCATAATTTTATTTTTATAATACTTTGAAAAGCGTACAGATTAATGGTCCACCCTACTGAACAATATATTACTAAGGTGTAACAAAACTATTTGAGTTTTTGAGGTAATTAGTTAATCACTGATTAAAAAAATCATACCTGGAGGTTATTTCATTATTTCATTTCGAGGACCTCAATCCATCTTTGACCCAGTAACTCTATTCCTCTTCGGTACCACGATGAGTCTTTGGAGGCGAAAAACTCGACGTAGCCAGTTTTTACCTCTTCGCCAGTGCTGATGTTTTTCCTTCGCAAAAAGTGAGTCATGGACCGGAAAAAGTGGTAATCCGACAGAGTTAAGTCGGGACTGTAGTCTGGGTGAGAGACAAGTTCAAACTAGAATTCGTTAATTTTTGAGGTAGCCAGATGTGAAGTATATAGTCCTGCGTTGTTTTGCTGCAGGAGGACGTGGATTCTGGATGTTTTTCGACCAGAACAGTATGCACTTTCTCAACCTGAGCTAAGTCGAGTTCTGAATTTATCGCCTTTCCATCAGGAACCAACTCAAAGTGAATTATTCTTTCAAATTGCCACGAAACACACAGCATGACGTTTTTGACAAATCCTTCTCGCCTTGATACTAGAAGATTGGATTGTCCTTGCATAACCCATTGCTTTGCATCATTAGGATTTTTAAAATCACCCAATTTTTTAACGTGGATTGCTGCAGCAACAAATTATGAGGAATAATTTTACAGCTCTTTGGTAATAGTTTTATGCCACGTAAATGCCGACTAACGATAGTGTCCTCTAATTCCCACTCTTAATTCCCCTGAAAGTTATGGTTCTTAAAACAGCTTTTAAAGCAGCTCTTAAAACATGAACTTAAAACTGAGACACCGTAGACGATCTGATCTTCCCTTATCTTCAAGGCTTATATCTCTCTCCCAGAATTGAACCGTGGGGATTGATACGATATCTTTCCCTTTAGTTCGCAAATCTCACGAGCAAATTAAATAAGCAAAGACTCTCATCAATTAACAAATTTCAACGCTGATCCTACCATAGTTCTCATACTCAATATCATTATAATCATGTTTACATTTTTACATGATCGTGATCCGGCCTGAACATATTCCTAAATACTACAGTCAGTTCAGAATGGCGCCAAATGGTGACGAATACATTTTTTCATGGAACTCTAACGGTGCGACTTAACTAATTGCATACCGGCCAAAACAATAATAAACGCCAAACGTTGTTCTCCTTCTGGCCAGAAATGCGGCATTTTGAAATTGGCCGACGCGTGTTTCGAAAAATCGAGGTTAATTTTGTTTTCTGCTACTGGAAGTTAGGTGCGGACGGCGCCAGCTTTATAATATACAAATAATCGTTTTTGCTGGTGTGTTTGTTGTTGGTCAGGTGATTGACCCACATCCAAAGCATTAACTTGTAACAGAAAACAGCTGTAAATAAATCAAAAATACAAATACAGCAGATCACTTTGTAGATATGTGTTTCGAAAGTTATTAATAAACTGTGGAGTTACTCATGTTTCTAAACTAGTTACTTATATTACTTAAGTAATTATACCCAAGGCAGTTCTTGCTTATATTTTGTAATAAAATTTTCAAGTATTCTCAATCCAATAAGTTTAAATATCACACAAAACTACCGTTTAACGAACTATAGCTCGTCTGGCTCGTCTGGCACAATCAGTTTTAGCGCCTCTACTCTTCATCAAGTGACTTAGTTACTTGCTTACTTATTTACGATGGCGCAACAGCCCAAATCGGACCTTGACCTCCTGTACACTCCACGTTCATCTTTCTCGGGTCAGTACCCGCGTCTTCCAGTTTGAAAATCTTAGCAGTAATTTGCTATCTGCGTCACTAGAATCCTCTGAGCGCTTCCGTGGGTTTTCAACTGGTTTTGTCCATTGACTTTCCCCGTTAGCGTGCGTTTGGGAATTCTTCCGTCATCCATCCCTTCCTCATGACCAGCTCATTGTAGCTTTTTGAATTTTATGAGGGTCGACACCTCTGGATTGTCGAGGATGGCAAAAATTCTCCATTGTATCGTATTTTCAAAATCGAGTCTTCCCTCACAGGTTCGAGGATTCTTCGGAGAACCCTTCTTTCACAGGCGTTGAATAATTTTTTGGACGCCTGAGTTAATGTCCACGTTTCGCTGCCATAGGATAAGACAAGTCTTATAATCGTTTTATATAGTTTCAGTTTTGTTTTCCTGTGCCCGTTTTTGTTTTTTGTTATTGGGAGTACCGAATAAAACGTCTTGTTTTTCATCATTACGCTTGCTTTAATTTCGATTGGTTCGCTTCCATCCTTCGATAAATTTGCCCCTAGGTATACAAAGTTGTTTACGTTAGTTGTTAGGTTAAAGTCCCCTACTGTAATAATTTGTCTGATTGGCGCCTTGTTTCTAGTTTGCATCATTACTTTTGTTTTGTTTTCGTTAGTACGTAGTCCAACTTTACTTGCTATCGAGTCAAGGTTTACAAATATTTCTTTAGCACTCTCCAAAGATGTTGTAAGTATAATTATGTCGTCGGCAGATGCTATGAGTTGTGTGAATTTGAAGCATAGTGTTCTCTTGTTGTCAACGGGAAGTTTCCGGACAAGATATTAGAGCGTCAAGTTGAAAAGCATTGGTGCCAGGCCATCACCTTGTTAAAGGCCATTGTCAGTTCTAAAGTTGGAAGTCAGTTGGTTTTCTACTCTGACTTGAGACAAAGAATCGGTTATTGTCATTCTTGTAAGCCCAGCCAATTTCGGTAGAACTCCAAACTCCAACATAATTTTATGACTGTTTGAAGTCAACAAATATCTGGTGCACACCAATGTTAAATTCCCAGCACTTTTCTAGCACCTGTTTAACTGAAAATATCTAGTCCGTGGTTAATCGTCCAACTCTAAATCCGCCTTGGTATTCACCAATTACTTTGTCAGCAAACCGCTTAATTCTCTTTTCTAGAATTTTCGTCAAGATCTTATAAGACGTACACAGCAAGGATATTCTTCAGTAGTTTCCGCAGCAGACTTTGTCACCTTTTTTATAAATTGGGCATATGATACTTCTGCGTCAATCTTCATCAAGTCAGTTCGCGACTAATTTTCAAAGTGATAGACGATACGACGATTTTTAAAGTGATGGACGATTTAATACGCATTTATTTCAATAATACAATCATTGTATACGATGTTTATGCATAAACTAATGAGACCGGTGTCGTAGCATTTGATCTGGTAATATTGTTGACTTCTCTTTTGGAGGGGAGGCAGAATTTTTGATTCGCCTTCAATTCGAGTTTGAACTCCATAGGGTTGCTTGGTGGTCCGTAGTAATTTTTTTCATAAACTGGATTTTTTAATGCGTTCTGAAAATGAGTAACAACAATTCCGTACAACGGTGCACTATCAAATTTTATTTCAGACTGGGGCACGTGCGATGGAAACTTTTGCATAACTTCAACAGGCTCATGGAAACAGTGTTTTGTGAAGGGTCCACATTTTCAGGTGGTTTAAGGAATATTTTTCTAAAATCTTTAGAGTATCGCAGGCATAGATATCCTATTTGAAAATATTCGAAACTTTGGACAAATGTGTACGATCATGATGATGCAGGCCATGTGACATTTTCATGATGATACGCATTCATAGGCCTTTTTTTACTTGGAACTCATCGTTAAGTTTAAGTAATAATATACTAGTGCATAGTGATTAGCAGGGACTTTGCACCAATCGACACGAGCCTTTTTTTGAGCGATTGTCAAATTATGAGGAAACCAACGCTCACAAATCTTTTTCACGGCTAAATGTTCAGGAAAAATCTTGCGTATGCTTGTTATACTAATGCCCAGGGATGCCTTAATCTCATGGTATATCACATGACGATCTTGCTTTATCAATTCGCGCACAGTATCGATGTTTTCTGGCACAAGAACCGATTTTGGATGATTTTCTTTAAATTCGTCCGTATGCGAACAAAGGCCACGATTGAATTAATTAAACCAGTGATATATAGTGGCTTTAGATGGTGCTTCTTCGCCAAAAGTCGAAGACAGTTGGTCGATGCACTGTTGTTATAATCTGTTGGATATACTGTTGGATAATCCACGCCAAAAGTCGTAGTAAATCATCGCACGAAAATTCTCAGGTGTTCATTTCATTATTTTATTGTAATTAAATTTTCAAGTCACTAAACAATACAAACAGCGTCCGTATGACAAAATGTTCTGAGTACGTATACAATCAACAATGTCAAACTTTACGATGCATATGTTAGAGGGCGCCTAGCAACATAAATAGCAACCCTCGTATAATGTATGGTACACAGCAGCATATGACATTTACTTTTCAAACAGTGTTGCCAATGTTATGTTTCAAAGTTCTGACACTATTATTAGAACATTGTTTATATACCATTTTTAGATATGTTTATATGTTCATTATGTTTATGTGTTTATATGTTTATTTCGATATATATCTCTGAGTGAAAGAAAAAAAACCTTTCTATTCGAAGAAGTTGTAATTGTCAATATACTCGCGACTTTCAAAGTGAAAAGAAGGTATCTGTAAGTGAGGAAATATTCTCGTTGTGCGTTTATTTGCTCTTCCTTCCTATCTAGCCATTTATAGTGTAACTATGGACATATGCCTCTCATAATTTTTGGCAGTGATCTGCATTATGTACTTCCAACATTCAATTTATTTCTCCTATTCTCTTGAGATGATCATCCCGTATCATTTGAGAACGCCCTCTTGTTCTGTGCCCCTCCTATCTAATCTGGTATGGTGATGTTCGCTGTTTCGCTTTAACTTTGTGATGACTTTCTCAGTCTCCATGACTTTTCTATTACTCCTGATCCATTTGTTTGTTTTTCGGCCAACTAATCTTATTCCTAACATCGCGTTCTTGATGGATCTTTGTGTTTTACCAATTTGGTTCAGATTGACTCTAGTAAGTCAAATAGTCGTTTGTCACAATTGGAAGGATGCACTGATTGAACATTCTGCTTTTCAGTATTGACATATCTTGGTTTTCATTATTATTATTATTCATTTTCGCATGCCAAATATGAGTATTCATTCCCGCATGCCAAATACTGCTCTTGCTGTTCGAATTTTTCTGGTGGCTATGTCCTAAATACATGTCGTCCACCCCCACTACAGCGTAATCATATATAGTTACTAGGATGTAATGATATTTGTGTTTTTAAGGTACTTAGTTATTTGCTGTTCCGAAATTACTCCCAGGCAGTTGTTTTCGACTACATCAACCCATCTGAGCCAGCTCTCTGTTCCTCATCGGTACTACAATAAGTCTGTTAAGTCTTAAAATGTCGGCATCGAGAAAACATGAACGATCTGATCTTTCCCTATCTTTAAGACTCATCTGATGCAGATTAATATGGTACCTTTCCCCTCTACTCGTAAATTTCACAAGAAGAAGAAGAGTTTAGTATCCGCCTCATCGGCATCAAAGCTCATTTAGTGGCTTGACGAGGTCCATGTGGCCGAATTATAGATGATGTATCAACAGATGATGGTAAATCACAGACATAAACAAAAGGGTAAGAGATCACTAAATACAGAGGTTATACAGACAAATTGGGTGAATAGAAGTGAATAATTGGGTATTTACAAATAAAATAAATAATATGTACAAGTAAAAATGGTAAATAAGTAAATAGAAACATGTAAGGTCAACTAAAGCATGAGCATGAGCTTTCTTGTGACGACCAATTAAATAAATTATTTGTAGCAGTTTTAAATAAAATTATATAATTTTAATTCCGTAAGAAAATTAAGTAGTTCTGGTATAGATTTTTCTGATAA